>JAPSES010031594.1:0-12774 GCA_029822895.1 Maxillicosta whitleyi
GGTTGGATTCCAGGCTGAAATAGACATGATTTGACCGTTTGCCCACAAGTGGATGTGTCCTGGCATGAACCGCTAAGCACTCAGGAGACCTTTGACCCGGGAAACCACGAGAGTGGTAGATCTAAAGCTAACAACCTCTTTTCTCCCCGTCTCTTCGATACCGCTGAGGAAGTTCAAACAAAAGGGACCTCGCTGTTTGACCCCGGACAGAACAATTGAAAGTTTATGTGGATCACAATGTGAGTCTTCTCTCTGCGACTCTGAACTGGAACAATGGAAGCCTTCACCGTCTGTGGCTTCTCTCACATCCTCACAAACACTGGCCTCAAGGAGAAGTGAGAGAAAAAGGAAAGGAAAGAGCCACGGCAAAACAAACACAAATATGAGACTGCGTGTAGTCCGTCGACCCCCCCACCCCCACCCCCACATGCCCCGTTTGGTTCCGTTGTAGCTACTTTTCTATCTGTTGTTGAAAACTTTATCGGTGAAGTAATCTGTTTAATTACGCCTCGTGACCCGTGGAGAATTTCTCGACCTAAATCTGTAAATTCACGCCCAGATCTGGACTGAACGAGGGTCAATCTGGTATGAAAGGTCAAATACGCAAAAAGAATGTTGTTTCTTACTTTTTATTTGAGAATATTACCAATAAACGTGTAAACGGATCAAACTACCGTATTTTCCGGACTATAAGTGTCAGTTTTTTTCATAGTTTGTCCGGGGGTGCGGCTATATAGCTTTTATATTATGGGATAGATATTCATTGCATTGGTTTAAATTGTTATCTTTCCTTCTAAAATGCCTCAGACAGAGTTTTCACTTGTTTTCTCAACATTTTTTTTCATCTACGACTATGATTTGAAACGTTTTACCTCTAAATTTTACTGTAGATAATACTTTTCTACCATAACTAACCGTGTACTTTCAACACATCTAATTTAGGAAGAAAAATCTGCTGTTAAGATTTATCCAATCCAACTTTATCTATAAAATAAATTAAAAAACAGGGTAAAATACAGGAATAGATTTAAGGAAATATAGATTTTTTTTTTTTTAAACTCAAATCAGCTCAAACAGAACATCTTCCAGCTGTAGACATGACGTGTCCCTATACATTTGTCCACATAACGTACTTATATAAATGAATGGGACGGCTGCTGTGCTACAGCTCTTATATAAGTGTAAAAATAGTTTCATTATGCAACTGAACTGTTTATCTGTTTGTCTTTTGTTTGTTAATCCAGAACACGACAGATATGATCTCATAAAAATATAAATAAACCATGCACAACAGCCAGAAAAAGGACACAAGTAAAAAAGTTAAGTGACAAAGTTTGATATAACATATACTAATATAGAATTTCTGTTCGTTTCTCCAACTTTCTACTCAAATACCTGCAATGAGGTGATTATGTAATAAATGGGATTGGCCTACATGCACACAGATTAACCCAAAAACAACTAAATAGGCTCTACTGATGTAAAATAACATTGATGAACATTCATGGTCATCAGATATGACCCATTTGGACGTTAAAAGAGGATCTGTAGTTACCATGGAAACACCATAATCTTCCACAGCATTGATTCACCAGTAAAACCCATGGATTTGGATCAATGACAGTGGATGTATGAGCTCGTTTTATGTTCAGTTTTCTTTGATTTGACACAATAACCTTTGAATTTAATCTGAACTTTAATGGATATGTACATTATAGGAAAATACATAAAAAATACTAAAAAAAAATGTTAAATTCAGAGCATAATTAGGGTTGTAAGAAAATATCGGTCCTGCCTAAAAACCAAAATCACTTCAGTTCTTACGTCAATATCTATGTCATTGTACTGACAAAAACAGAGCTTTTATTCATTCCATGTTTTCGTTTTCTGTCTGTTTTAGTCACATGACACACACACACACACACACAAGTTAATACTCTATTGCATAACCATTGCTTCTGATGATTTACGATGGTCTAATAATTTTTTCCGCTCCTGTATTTTACTGAAAAACTCACTTGTTCTTCAGTTTCCTCTGTTTTGACATAATAACATGTATATTTTACACCAAGCTTTTACAAAATCAGCGAATTAAATATAGAAAAATACACTAAAAAACATTAAATGCAGAGGAAAATATGATGATAAACGAGAAGATAAAGAGAAATCCGACAACAAGAATAGTCCTGACGTTCACATAGTAATAAAAAAAAAGAGGAAATTGGGTGATTTATATAAGGTCAGAATAAAATAAATAAGCGTGTGGTTCGTCCTTGTTGCGTCACGTGTATCTGCTGGTTATCAGGCAGGTGTCACTTTCAAACTCTACCTCTCGCCTAGAGTTAGTAACATGGTATTACGTTTCCTGCTGCAGATTGTGCCCTTATGAGGATATCACGGCAATTATGTAAGACAGACACACAAACACACATGAACTGCACACAGGCACACACCTCATTACCCCGAGTGATACACGCGGCGAGGAAGATAACCCCCTGTGAGAATGAGGCCGGACATCTGATAACATGTTAATTCACAAGTTGGTTTTGGGGCTGAGAAAAGCAGCGGTGTCAATAAACGGGTCAGGACCTAATTATGAGCAAATCCGTCCTGGTCTTTTGTGCCCGGGGCTGCAGTTGGAGATCCAAATCTTGGGCTTGAATTACGTTCTCATCACACCTCTCTCTACTTGTGGTGAAACTTGCTTTGGTTGGGAGGTGATAGGCTACACCCAAACCACAGGCACGGGAGCACAGGGTGTTCAGATCTGACAGAAAAACACCATAGGAGCATGTTCCAGCTGCTGAGAACATGTGTGCGAACATACTACGGCTCAAGGTTAAAGCAGTTAAATGCATTTTCCAACATTGAAGGTGAAAGCACTTAAAAAACACAAAACAAAACAAAAAATAAATAAACCTACTAACCCCAGTCTGCAGTCACACCTATTGTTCTGTATATTTCCTGTACACCTTGTATCTGTAAGTGTTATATTCTATGTTTATGTCCTCTATTGTAAGTCCCTTTGGAAAAAAGCGTCTGATAAATGTAATGTAACGTCTCCATAAACTGTAAATGTTCTCTTTGGGTCTGAATTCTTCATTAGTCCAACTCCACAGGTCCATCTACAAACAGATTTACGACTAATGACGCCATAAAGCTGGTTTGCAGCGCTGGCCCTTTAAATTCACATGAGCCACTTCAGGCCCCGCCCCCTTCAAGTTATTGGCTGAGCTGCTCTGTCCTGTTCAACCAACAACTGAATATTTCAGCTAATCAGCTCCAAGTTGGGACATATTTTCAGTTTTTACTCCAACCGCTGCTGCTGATAAACAATTATATTAAACTGTAGAAATGTTGGTGTGAAATCTGGACCTTATTATTTCCATTATTATTTCCTTAAAAGGTGATCTACCACATGTATTTCATTATTTTTGTGGTCATGTCTTAAATTCTACCATGAAGTAACATTTTTTTTATGGAAAAAACACCTGGTTTACCAAGTTGCAGAGTATTTTTAATATGGGTCAAACGTAGGGTGGCCAAAGGTCAAAGGTCAAGCCCTCATAAAGGTAATATTTCATTACAGATGGTGTTTTTTTTGGGGACAAACATTTATTTGGAACTAGTTACGTCTTGGTGGCCAAAGGTCAAAAGGTCACGGTTGTTGTTGCCTGTGCAGTTCTGGTGGGAACGGCTTCATTCATTTATTTCAACAGAAAACATTCACGTTCAAAATTCTAATTAATTTACACCCGAAAAAAAGAACAGATAGATCGCGACGCAAAGAGAACAAACCCATCTGATCGAACTCATGGTTGGAGTTGAAATCAGATAAATGGATGGAAACATGCCACCTCCGTTCTGATGAAGCGTTGTGGTTTTCACTGAGGTTCTCTTTACAACACCTGACGGTGCATGTGTATGTGTGAGAACCTACACGCACATAAAAACGGACGTTTTCTGGTGAAACTCTTTAAGATGATTCACGTTTTCCGATCTTTGGAAAATTCATTAGTTGCCAAATGTTCCTTCAGTTGGTTCGTTATGATCCCACCTTTTGTTGCTACTGTTCCAACGCGTTACAATGATGTTTTTTTATTAAAATGGTTAGTTTTCTGAGTTTATTATTATTATTATTTATTATATATAGAAAAATCCTTAGGTTTTTATTCCTATTTTACATGGCATCCTGATGTTTTTGTACCTGGGAATCCAATTCAATGTGAACAAATACTGTTAAAAAATATTGTGTCCTACTTTTGTTTTTATTTGATGTGAACTCAGTTTTTAAGGTTAAAGAGTGAGTTTTTAGTTGAAGTTTCTGGACATAGTTATTTTTTACTGTAAATGTCTACAGACGGTAAAGACAAAAATTTGATGTGAAGCGGCTTAAAAAAATGTAATAGAGCTCAGAATTTTAATGATCCGGGATCCATTAACAAATGCGTTAACTGTCACTATGGGATAATTAGGAACCACATACGATACAAAATTAACCTAATTATGTTTTTCTTATAAAACATGCAATACTACTTTGTTTCCTTTGGCCATAAATCTCTCTAGATCAGCACATGAACGTTCTAAGTGCTAAATACTTTGTGGTATTTCAGTTGTGTTTGACCACGATGGTACAAAATGCTTCATAAAAGTGTCGCCCACACCCACACCCACGTTATGGGAACAACCTGGGGTTATTTCCAACCACAAGCACCAGTGAACGCTCAATATTCTCTCCACTACTAAACACAGAACGCAACCAAAGCCCCGGAGAGCTGACTTATTATTCATCAAACTGTTCTACCGGTAAAAGAAACGTTCCAACCGCACTGACCTCCACGGACTCCTTCCAGTGGGTAGAAAAAGGCCACCAGCAGGTTCATGAGCACAGCCAGGTTGAAGGAGATGCTGCTCCAGAAGGACATGTTCCTGGAGCACCAGTAGAGGATGGGCTGGGCTGCAAAGGACGGTCAACAAGCACATGAATACATGTCGTTTGGCTGAAAGAACGACGGAACCCAAACAGCGTGCGTCTACAGACAGGGCGTCCATAAAATCACTTTACAATTTAACACAATCCGTTCAATGGGATGAATTTTTATTAGAATATTATCAAAGACATTAATATCATTTTAGTTTTGGTTCCCCTTTCAGCCCAATTCAGATCAAAATCGGTAAAATATCATCATAATGTCCTATAAATTATGACAACTCTTTGTTTTAGAGTCAAAAAGGTGAAAATTACATGAAAATGTTTACATTTGTACACTTTTCTTTCACAAAAAAAGTGAATAACTTCAACAAATACGAACAAATGAAACGTCTAAAGAGACTCTGGTGTTATTTAACCAATATTCTGCCCGTTTCTAAATGTTTTGTGTATTTGTAGGTTTATAAGTTACTGAACTGCGACAGAATATTGGTAAAATTACATTTATTTTTCTTGACAAATTTACATTTTTTCAAAGTTCTTCATGTTATTCAGATTTTCTAAAGGATAGATTGTAAATGTGAAGTTTTCCATAATGTCACTTTTTTTTTTTTTTTTTTTAACTTTAAAACATATAAATGTATGGAGTTGACATTACTTGTATATTATTATTATTATTATTATTCTATTGATCCGGCCCAGCTCAGATCATACTGGGAAGATATGGAACCCCCCCCCCCCAAACTATTGGTTGCATTCGTACCAAATTGGGTTTATAGACTGCCAGTGATGCAGAATAGATGTCATTAGATTTTGGGAAAAGTTGGTCAAAGTTTACATTAAAGTTAACAGGACCGAGTACATCGAACAAATCTGATTATGGTCCATCATCAATTGCTTTTGTAATATTTTTTTTTAAAATTGTGAAGACACTTTGTGGACACCCTGTGTTACATGCTACGAAGCCAAACATCTTAGAAAAAAAAAAGATGCGTTTCACACCAAAGAGGATATATATATATAGGCTACTGTATATATGGGTTTGGGTCATAAATGACACAAATTTAGTAATGATTTAGAAATTCAATTTTTTACTTTTTTATATTTTCACCGTCAATTGAGTATTTTGTCCGAATCCAGTCATTCCAAAAGCTGAGAGCTGAACTTTTTCAGGTTGAAACGCATCAAAACACAATAATCAACCTGAATAAAAAGGGAACTGTGTGGTTTTACATGAACACAAATGAAAGGATTCACTTTGAAGGGTGAAATAAGGAAAAAAAAACCTTAATCTATTTAGACGCATTAAACTAAATGTCATGCACATTCATGCTCTAATGCTTTTCTATTTGTAGACAACTTACATATGAATGAGCATATGTGCACACGCAGCCTACTCAAGCCTCGGTCAGGAGATTGTTATCGTGCTAAAGGCTATTTTGGGCCAAGCTGTTAATTACAAAATAGGAACTGAGGGCGGGGGCTTTTACGAACTGCTCCGACTATTGTCATGCAGCGGTTAGCACAAGAGGAACAACATATTCTCCACATTCAGTGCTGATTCATTCAGATAGTGTAGAGTTGTGTAGAGTCACACGTTATCATTTTATATAGAAGCCACCTCCTTAGACCTGATCATGGGACAAGACACAACACGCTCCAACGAGACAAGAAAACACAAAAACACTAGTCACGCTGCTGCAGAAGTTGATGTATAATCAGCTAAGGGGTCAAAACCGGGCCTGCTGGGAAAAGCTTTCAGGCCAACATCAAAAGTATACGCCGGTTTTACGATTATGGTATAAAAAAAAAAAATTTAAAAAAATCACGAGGATCACGAGAACTTTTATTTTTCATGAGATTGTTGCCGAGCGTCTTTTTTTTCTTTGATACTAAAAAAAAAATCCACTTAAGCCTTGGCTATGTGGTTTCAGAGTCCAAAACCCTGCATTGATTTAAAGCTTTGGATCATCAGTTAAAAGGCAAAGTATGTGATGTTTCTGGCATCGAGTTTATTAAACAAACGGTTCAGACTGTTCATGACTAAACCGAACGGGGGGGGGGGGATAGAAAAATAAAACATTATTAGTTGATTATATCACACCAAAATCATTGCAAAATTCTGCAGGAATGTGTTGTCGGCAGATTAGTGACAGGCTGAAAGTTTGGTTCGGATGTTTTGTTTTTATCTCTCAGGTATTACTACGAAACATGAGGAAAATGGAAAATCCCAATAAAAAACGGGGTCTCTAAATGCACCACTCCATTTTCATTAGAAGGTCAGAAGCGATGATAAACATGGTTAATGATCTATATATTTATTCTTTAAAATATCAAAAAAATGATGTGAAATTAACTTTATTATGTAGAATATGTAGCTTTAAAGATGAGAACCATAAAGAAACAACTTTTAGAGCCAAACAAAAGACGTGATAAAAAAATAGACGCATCGTTTCCTCCACTGGCCTCGGCTCTAAATGTAAAGAATGAAGTTTGATGTTGAAATGTCAGCTTTTTTTTCTTTGACTATGAGGTTTATGAAGGCATAAAGTCATTATGGGATGTTCTTATCTTTGTTGCCGTTGTTTAATCCACAGTTCAGACTAAACTGTGACAGTTCTGACCTTGTTTGTTGGATTCCAAACAGACCTTTAGTTCAGTTACTGACAACACAAACCGCGCAGAAAACAGAGGTGATTTGTGGTTCTACTGTGGCTGTTTTTGAGCTAAGCTAACAGAGCTATAATGTAAACCACTGGTGTCCAACATGCGGCCCGGGGGCCAAATCCAGCCCGCTAAAGAGTCCAGTTCGGCCCTTGGGATGAATTTGTGAAATGCAAAAATGACCCTAAGATACGAACAATCCTGTTAGTTCCGGTTCCACATTCAGACCAATTCAATCTCAAATGGGTCGAACCAGTAAAATACGAACATAATAACATAAAAAATATGACAACTTCAAATTTTTCTCTTTGTAAATATAAATATTTTCATACATTTACACTAAAACAAAGCATAATTTGTCAAAAAAATGTGAATAACCTGAACAAATATGAACAACTGGAAATGTCTTAAGAGAAATAACTGCAATTTTACCTTTTTATAATGTAAATATATATTTGTTTGTTGCTCTAAAACAAATAGAAGGGTTTGGAATTGATATTATTTGTATAATATTATGCAATTATTTTACTGGTTCGGCGTCTTCAGATCAAATTTAGCCTGAATTGAAATGACTTTGTCACCCCTGATGTAAACTATCAGCTGTGAAAGATTATAAGACACAGTTTTATTTTAGCGACTGATAAAAATAAACATTTTTGAGTTTTAGTTTGAAGAACTAAAGGTGATAATACCATAATACCTGAGCTCTATCCTTTATTCAGTGACTGATACAGTCTGTGGAAACATAGCATGGATTTGTTGGAGGCTTTGGTAAAACTAAATGTGTTCTTGTACCAGACGGACCCTTACTGGTGACAGTTTGGAATATCAATACTATATAGAACCACTTTAAATGACCATGTGGGGTCATTTACGACCCCCGCCATATGATTTCATGCACCATCTCTTTATTTTCAGTCTAATCATCATACACACTTTCACAGTTTTTTGCAGGGATCAACCAATTAGTGTCTTGTAAACATCATAAACTCTTATGGGGTCATTATAACCCCGAAGATAAGCATTGGCTTTTAAACATTGTTTTTTTTTTTATTTTATTCAAATGTTCTTCTAATCAGTACTTTATATTGTATTGCAGTGAACCATAACAGACCTAGTATTAGCGTATTCCCTAGTAAGTAAGTCAGCTAATAATTTTTATTGATGTTAGCAGGATGCTAGCTCAACATAAGTCCAAATATTTTTACTCAAACTTATTTTTATAATGTATGTTTTCATTTGGTGTGGCAAAAAAAAAGAAATATTTTTGCAAGTGGGAACTGACGAGAACTGTCTAAATAAATGTAATGTTCTTAAAATCTGTGTTATTACTAATATTAAAGTATTATTACCAAACACTTATTCCATTAGATCATTATAAAACACCTGTTTTAAATACTGGCAGTAGTTTAGATGTGATAAACCTCCAACCAGACCTTTATGATAAGGATCTGCACAGAGCACAATGGGGTCATAGTGACCACATATGGTCATTTCAGTCAGTAAAATCACCTGATCGATTGAGGGTTAAAGAGTGAATAGGTTAAGGAAAAAGTCACATACTTTGCCTTAAAACTTCTGATAACTTGTGCCTCTGAAACCTTTTGTTTAAAAAATACATTTCCCATTTTAATTCTACAGGAAACTACAACAAACATTAAAATTCTGAATCGACATTCTCCGATACTCGGCCATATTTAAGGAGCTCAAGTACTGAAGTTTGGAAACTCGCACCGAACAACTCTGTGCTTTGTCAGAAGTGACTCTGGCAGGTATTTGAAACCAGTCGACCCGTTAATCCATTTAAGATCGAACCGGTTCAGACTGTCCTGCTGACGGCGGGAACCACAACTTTTAACTAAATCTGGAGTTTATCAAGTCACATCTATCTCTGCACAAGACCTAAAAAGGGTAGACAGGGTGGGGAGACGCGGAGGGACTTTAGATCACAACCTCCTTACAAAATATTAAGATAAAAAAAGTACAAAGCGATTAAGAAAAACACAAAAATGGACAAAGTGACCACACGTATGGAGCTCATTATCCAGCTTTATACAGTGAAATGTTATTAGTGCATTAACTTATAGCATATTGTAAGTTAGTACATGCTCTGTCCAATTCCATCCCTCCAGGGTTCACATCTAAAGACCGAAGCCCATTTTTTTAATACATTGACCCTGGACCGTCACCAGCTTTGACCCAAGTTGAAGTTCTCATTGAAGCGTCAGCACTTTTGGGAAATTAATACAGCGAAGAAGAGGAAGGTTTGCCAAAAATGGTGGATTTTATAGGTGAAATCCATCAAATCTTTCACCTACAGGAAAGACAATGTCACCGCCACATTAAAGGTCACACTGTTAATGTTGGGTATTTACATTATTTCACTGGCGTTCTGCAGTAAAAGTGAAGAAGTGTGTGATTTTTTTTTTGTTCGTTCTGTAAAAGTTCCTGTTCTCGGAGGGCATCGGTGGATTGTATTTTATATTATAGTGTTTTTTTGTTGTTGTTGGTTTATTTTTTCCACCTGATAAAGCAGCTATTGTACATTTACAGGAACCAAAAAGAAGGTTTTGTGTATTTTCCGACTATAAAACAGGGCCAGGGGCATCAGGAAATTATGTTCAAGTGTCAAAATACTCACTTGAAGGAGAAATACATGTACAATTGTGCACGAAACTATTCACCCCCCAATGCTGTAAAGGGTTTTAGGGAATTCAGTTACATTTATAATTGTGTTCATAATGAGATCGTACAAGGACTTGTTAAAGAACCAAATGCAACTAAAATGACATTGATTGTTTTAAATTATTGTATTATTATATATTATTATTGTTTTCACTTAGGTTTTGGGTATTTCATCACGCTTGGAAGCTATAATAACTAGAAAAGGATGTTTTACAAAGTACTGAAAATGAATTTCACTTGGTGGTTGAATAAAACTTACAATGATGTGAGCACAGAAAAGACATTTGTGGATATTTCAGTATAAATGCTGTGTTACATTTGTAAAATTTCAAGTGCTTCTTTGATTTAATGGTAAATAAGACGACTAAAATGATCAAAATTGACGTCAAACACTTAATTTCAGTGGGGGTTGAACAATTTCGTGCACAACTGTAAGCACTTGACATAAAACTGGGTGGGATGAATTATCTTCCTTGTAAAACTTTACAGTCAGTGTCCTCAGACTGACGCGGAGTCAAAGGCTGCTTTTCCACTGGCATTATCAGTTCACCTCATCTTTACAATATTTTTGCGTTTCCAATGAGGTGACAGAAGATTCCGTCATATACTGTTTTTAATAACGATTTGCAGAAGTTCTGACCTCACGCAATAGTAACTGTGACGTAAAAATTATAGAAGCCTATACATGCCTATACACCTTGTAAGTCGCTTTAGATAGAAGCGTCAGTCAAATGTAATGTAATGTAATAATGTAAAGAAGCCGCTTTAACATGTGTTTATTAAAAATTATATATATATTTAAAACTATCTAAATTGATGTTCTTGTAAAAACTTTGACTTCAAATCTAAAGTTTCTTCTGAAGTTCTCCATCCTTTCCTCGCCTGTAGCTGCACTGGTGACAACAGGACAATAGTTTACACTGTTGTTATGGCAACCAGTCATGCTGAGAGTCCGAATCTCGCCTTTTCCTACTGTGTCCCATGGGACTTTGTCGGAAAAAACCAAAAAACCAAAAATGTACGTAAAGTGTTTTATGAGCTTTTATGAACATCTACCTGATCAGCGAATTAAATAATAGATTTTCACTGGAAAGATTATAATAAATGTTGACAAATCCCTTAAATTGAAAGTACCACCAAAGTCGCACTTTAGCTCTTTATGGGTTAAATTTGACCAATGATCGTGTATCCTGGTTGAAAATCTTCTTGCTCTTCCTCTTCCTGTTGTATATAAAGGGCTTAAGTGTGTGGGTTTCATTTGGGGAGGGGCAGGGGGGGTATAGACCCGGGAGGGATGCAAGAGGAAAGTGTGTAAACCAGGCACAAGGAGATAAATAGTAAAGGAGAAAAACGCACAGGGAACGGTGTTTGTGTTACCAGTGGCCTCTTGAGTACCTCGCAGCTTCTTCTGCCAGTTCATCTCATTGAAGAGGTCCTCGGAACGCAAGAAGAAGTCATTAATCTTACTGCCTTGTTCGTCCCGTTCCGTGGTGTAATAGACTCGAAGCTTGGACTCCTGGGTAAGAAACTCGCAGATGTTCGGGACGGGGAAGACGATCTGCTCCATGGTGCGATCGAGTCGGACGATCTGGACACAACCACAGCGGCGCGGTGAGCCACAAAAGGAACCAGAGGGCGCAAAGTTCATAAAAAAAGAACACATGTACATGTAAAACACACTGTATGTTAAAAGTAGAACTAAAAAGCAAGATTTAATACCAAAAGCTGCAACACGACCCAAATAACCAACAAATTAAATACTAAAAAAAAACATATATATGAGAAAAATATACAAAAATGCCTGATGAAAACTGAAAAACTGCGGATGAAATTTAGCATGCTTGCTAACTCCGGCATATTTACAGTACATCACGTATGTAATGTTCATTAATATGCAGTGTCCCATCTAAATAAACCATTAAATAAATAAATAAAAGGTCAAAGCTGGTCTTATGTGGACTTGGACCAACCACTGACCTCAATCTGCGCCGTGTGTTTGGCGTAAAACTCCAGGGCCTCGTCGCCTTCTCCGTACGTCCCGCCGGGCTTCAACATGGCCTGCAGCTCCTTGTTGTGACGCGCTAACTGTAACGACAACAGCCTCCAATTAGCATTACACATCATTCACCGCCTGTGCCGAGTACCGTAATCTTCGGATTATTAAGTCGCTCCGGCGTATAAGTCTATAAGTCAGCCATAAAACGCATAATATAAAGAAGGAAAAGACATATATAAGTCACACTGAAGTATTATAAATATTAATCATTTTCATTTTTTTTATTGTTATTTTGGCTGTGACCTATTACTGTATATTGTTGTTATCATTATTATTACAATTATTTACCCTCTCACCCCTAATCATCTATATTATTTACTGTATTTTCCGGATTATAAGTCGCTCTGGAGTATAAGCCTCACCAGCCATAAAATGCATAATAAAGAAGGAACAGACATATATAACTCGCACTGGAGTATAAGTCGCATCACCAAGAACA
>JAPSES010031624.1:0-12773 GCA_029822895.1 Maxillicosta whitleyi
ACAAACATCCTGAGTGTAAAATAGTCTGTGAACTCAGCATCAGCTCTTGAACAAGTGTAAACCAAGGCTTTAAAAAACCAGTGCAAATAATATTGTGAATCGTTTAAAAACAAAAATGCCTTCAAGTCCTCAATCTCCCCTGAGAGACGCTAATGTGCTGAAGGTGTGCTGGAAAATGTGGACCGGATTTTAGGGAAAACACAGCAAAAACATGGAATGGATCATCTGTGTGCTGACCCGGGACAGATTTAAAAAAAAAAAACTGGATCGGGAGTCTGGATCGGCTATTTTCCGTGCCGGCCAATCCAATATGCATTTTTTGCTAATATCGGCGGCTGATCCGATCCAAATATCGGATCGGGACAAGTCTAGTAACTTAAGGCCTCTGTGAGAAAATTACATGATTTATTGTCATGCAAACACCGTACAGTTGTCAGTCTTCGTAAAAGGTGTGTTAGGACCTTCCTTCATCAGATCTATGGCCATTTCATGAATTATTTTGTCCTAAGGTGGCCATGTGGCATCCCTATGTGCAACTCACTCCATTCTCAAAAGAATGGGAAGAAGATC
This sequence comes from Maxillicosta whitleyi, assembly GCA_029822895.1. Taxonomy (NCBI): domain Eukaryota; kingdom Metazoa; phylum Chordata; class Actinopteri; order Perciformes; family Neosebastidae; genus Maxillicosta; species Maxillicosta whitleyi. Next base: position 571 of record JAPSES010031624.1, read on the forward strand.
TCATGTTTTTGCCAAATATTTAGATCGTATATACATGTGGTTCTGCAGAGGCCTCCTGATCCACCAACATCTTGTGTTCTTAGATTGTTTGTAAAGCATTGCCCAAAGAAAGTGGATTTCACAGCGCATTTCTAGAAAATCATCCACATAAGATGAACTGAAGAACAGTCACAAACATTCCAGTGTTACTCGTCTGCCTTGAGCAGGTCATATGAAATGTTCCATAAATCGTTCACACATAGTCATTTGTAAGAGTTTGTGACTGAGGCTTAACCCAGACTATGAGATAGAGACCAATCACAGCCAGACATGACGGCTGATTTCTGATGGGTGTGGTCCTCTCACGTGACCATTTTATGTGTTGCTAGGTTACTGAGGGAGACTGTCCTTGGCATTTCCTGTAAGATGGGGAACACAGGGGCTCTGAATGCATCCTCTCAGATTTTCCAGGACTGGATTGATGGAAAAAACAGGTTTGACCCCCACACAACATGAAAGACAATTGACTCCAAAAGCTGATGTGTAATTACGATTGCAAAGGGGTAGACATTTTCCAATAATTTCCATGAACTTTCTGGAAACTTTCCATGGAAAGTTAGGCTGGGGAATGTTGGAAGTATTCCAAATTGGAAATTTTCTATGGGAATTATTGAGAATTTATTGGAATTATTGGGAGTTTATGGGAATTCATTAGAAATTGGGGGTAATTTAAACAAACTGTATCATATACAAACATAACTGTAAATATTTTTGTTTTGAGCTCCCGGTGTTGGTAAAATGGGCTCAACCCCACTTACAAAGTTAGAATGTCTGGTGTCCAGATGAGTTCTCTGATATTACCAGAGCTGCACTATCATTCATTCAATCATATACACACCACATGCCCCCGCCCACTGTGTTTTACCAGTTATTACTTCAGTGTTACGGTTCAGTCATACCAGAATTCTGGCAAGTTTGTAGTTGTGGTTCTGTTCAGTGCCATGTCTCGGTAAAAGCTATGACACAAAAGTCCTTAAAATCGTTTTGGAAGTGATTGTTCCCCTGGCACTTGTCTCTTTTATTCTATAAAAGGAATATAAACGCTCCAACGCCAGTATCCAAACCCCATCGGTGGGGCATCCCTCCTCCTCTTTAGCTCATGCAATATATATACTATATGTATACAATATTTTCCCAACTATATTTAAGTTCCCTGTTGAGAGTGAACCTTCCATTTTGTAAATTTCTATTTTATTCCCATTAATTTGTTAATTCCTATGGAAAGTTTCCAAGTTTTAAAAATTTCTGGAATTGTGCAACCCTATGTGAAATAAATCCTATCTGTATTCAGATAGTTGTATCACACTGATTTGGATGGCAAGGTAAGTTTATTTGTATAATATATATATATATATATGAAGAGCTCTTTTCCAAAAGCCATTTAATTTAAATTTTTTTATAATCTGATTTTAAGATAGCATCAGAAAAAATTGAACTAGGTTAATGTTATCAGCCATTTCATAATAATTTTAAACATTCTAACACAGATTTCAGGGATATTGACAGAGAAAGACAATGAAAACATTTAATTTTTGAAAATATATAGCGTTTTGGAAAAGAGCGGTTCTGTTAATTTAGTACCAGGATGAATGTGGTTCTGTTAGTTTAGTACCAGGATGAATGTGGTTCTGTTAGTTTAGTACCAGGATGAATGTGGTTTACCAGTACCACTATACCCTACCAATAACTACAAGTACCACTAGACCCTTCTTCTTCTTAGTACCACTAGACCTTACCAATAAGCACTAGTACACTGTTATCCACTGAGAAGTGCCTTCTGTTCCTGGTACATTCTGAACTAGTCCAGGTACCTTGATGAAACCAGAACTATGTACAGCTCATAAATGCTCATGAGAACCATGGAGGTCCTAAGGTCAGAACATGAAAGAAGAGAATAAATGCTGTTGACTCTTTGGACCTGCAGTTATGTGCCCGTGAACCTGAGGCTTCTGGTCTACCGTTATGGCATGAAGAACTCTGGGAATGCAGCAGCGTGGGCCATCATGTTCCAGAGGTACATGAACACCACTCTGGCTCAGGAGAAGGACAAACTTCTGTATGGACTGGCATCAGTGGAGGATGTGTCACTTCTGTCCCAGTAAGTCATCCTGGCTTGAATTCCAACCTCAAATATGGTTCTACAACAGTTACAACATGTACAATTAAGAGTTATGATGGTGACATTGAAAGCTCTGGAAAGTTTAAGTAAAATACTGTTTTTATATCCTGATATTACCTTAAAATACAATATTAAATTAAGACACAATGTTACGGTGACATCAATGCGATCATGGACTGTAGATGTTTTAACAACGAACACATAATTGATGTAGAGCATCCTGTGTGATCATGGTGATTAAACAGTTGGATCTGAGATGTTCGTCTGGATGTTCATTGTTGTGTTATTCAACAGACTGTTGGAAGCCACGAAAAACGAGAGTGTGATGAGGAGTCAAGATCTGTTCACTGTTGTCCGATATGTGTCGTACAACCCAATAGGCCAGAGCCTGGCGTGGAACTGGACCACACTCAACTGGAAGTACCTGGTGGACAGGTGAGGTGGTCCACACAAATATACTCAACAAAGACACAGCCTTCATTGTTAATGATTGAATCATGAAACTGGTCAAAGTGAGAACCTGTTATGAAAGCTGCCAGTAAACCCAAATAAACGAGAAGAAACAAGAGCAAAACAGATGTCTTTCACTGATCCACAACAGGAAATCCACTTTAACCCTCAGCCTTAATGAAAAGAAAAAAGAAAAGAAATCAACAGACAGAATTTATAACCGCGCAGTCATGTCCATGATGATGATTGGGGTTAGGGTCAGGGTTAGTGTTTGATTTAGGATTAGGGTTAGTGTCAAGGTCAAAGTTAGGGTTGGGGTTAGTGTTAGGGTCCAGGTCAGGGTCTGAGTTAGGGTCAGGGTTGGTGTCGGGGTTGGGATTGGGATGAAAGTTAGGGTCAGGGTTAGTCTTAGGGTTGGGTTGGGGTTAAGGTCAGGATCTGGATCAGAACCATGGTTGGTGTCGCAGTCAGGATTAGGGTCGAAGTTGGGGTCAGTGTTATGTTTGGGGTTGGGGTCAGGGTCAGAGTAAGGGTTTGGAGTCATACAGGTGGTCTTCAGTCCAAGTCCCTGCTGTGTTCAGGACATAATGCTCTTTATTCTTCTTCTCTTGCAGATACACCATCAATGACAGGAACCTGGGAAAACTGTTGTATCAAATCACAACCTCCTACAACACTGAGAGTCAGCTGAAGATGGTCAGAACCTCCGTCCACTGTCTGGGTCTCATTGTCCTCTGTCTGTCTGTCATTGTCCTCTGTCTAGGTCTGATTGTCTTCTGGGTCTAACTATCCTCTGTCTGGGTCTAGGGTCAGGTTTAGATTTAGGGTTAGGCTCAGGCTCAGGTTTAGTGATAGGGTCAGGTTTAGATTTAGAGTCAGGTTTAGATTTAGGGTTACGGTCAGGTTTAGCATTAGGGTTAGGTTTAGATTCAGGGTTAGGGTCATGTGTAGATTTAGGGTCAGGTTTAGATTTAAGATTAGAGTTAGGGTCAGGTTTAGCGTTAGTGTTATGGTCAGGTTTAGATTTAGGGTTATGGTCATGTGTAGATTTAGGGTCAGGTTTAGATTCAAGGTTAGGTTTAGTTTAAAGGTTAGGGTTAAGGGTGAGGTTTAGATTTAGGGTCAGGTTTAGATTTAAGATTAGAGTTAGGGTCAGGTTTAGCCTTAGTGTTTAGGGTCAGGTTTAGATTTAGGGTTATGGTCATGTGTAGATTTAGGGTCAGGTTTAGATTTAAGGTTAGGTTTAGTTTAAAGGTTAGGGTTAAGGGTGAGGTTTAGATTTAGGGTCAGGTTTAGATTTAAGATTAGAGTTAGGGTCAGGTTTAGCGTTAGTGTTTAGGGTCAGGTTTAGATTTAAGGTTAGGGTTTAGGGGCTATGATTAGGTTTAGTGTTAGGGTCAGGTTTAGGGTTAGGGTCAGGTTTAGGTTTAGGGGCTATGATTAAGTTTAGGGGCTAGGGTTAGGTTTAGGATCAGGTTTAGGGGCTAGGTTTAGTTCGGGGGCAGGGTTAGGGTTAAATTATGAATCTATAAAAGGTATTCTTTAATTGTTAGTTTCTACCTCAGATGTTTCAAGGGTTAGAAAATAAGTGAATGAACAATAAATGCTGATAGTCTGTTAAACAGTAATAGCTGTCACATTTTACTTTTGACATTTTCTCTCATCCAGATGGAGAATTTCTTCAGTCTAACTCCTGACGCTGGTGCAGGTGAGATGCCCAGGCAACAGGCGCTGGAGACGGTGAGGAACAACATCCAGTGGATCAGCAGGAACCAGGACGAGATCAGTGTGTGGCTGAACGCCAATGTGCCAGAATGACATGAGGATTAGGGTGACCCCAACTCTCACCCTAACCCTAGCCCTACGTTCACCCCCACTAGCCTCTTTATACTTTTCTCTCCACCCTTTATTTTAAATAATGGGTATCTCAGTTAAACTTAAAGTTGAGCAGTTACGCCTCTCAAACACTAACCCAGGGAGACGCACCCCATCAACAATTTATCTACTGAAGAAAGGAAAGCTGTCCACCCCTTGCCACAAATGAAAACACAACACTGACATAGTTCTGACACCAGCAGATAAGGGATGTAATATTATTATTTTGGATGAAATATCCAATGTCTCTGAGGCTAAGAGACAATTAGAAAAAAGCAAACCCTACTTTCCTTTGGGGTGTCCTTTCAACTGGAGACGCAACAGAAGATCTGTTTTATTCTGACTCACCTATATGAAAAAAAAAAACACATTTCATGTAAAGAATATACGTTCCTGTATTGTGAGGATTTACCAGGAGGAGGAGGTTTTACCTATTACCCAAAATTTATAAGGATCCATAGTCCTGGACAATTCCAAGAAGGACACCGATAGTATCTGACTGCAAATGAGTCAAACACAAGAGCCAAATATTCAGAGTCCTTCCTAAAGCCCTCGTCTTCAAGGCATTTTAGCAAAGTTAACGCACCTATAGTTTATGATTTTTTTTTTTAAAGAAACTGAACCCAGGCTGGCTTTTATTCTCCATTGATGTGAATGCACTCTACACCAATATTAATACTCTTGGCCTACAGGCAATGTGATATGTTCTTAATCAATACCCTAACCCACCAGACCAGATGAGAAACTACTTAAAATATTGGAACTAAATCTTACTTGTAATGACTTTGAGTTGAATAACCAATGATATTTGTAAGTGCATGGGACAGGTAAGAAGTGTGCCCCTGCATACGCCAATATCCATATGGCAGAATGGGAAAGAACATCCTTCCCAAAATAACCAAAAAACACCAAATACATATGTACTAAAAGGGACAGTTGTGTATTTTATTATGTATTTAAATGGACAGTTTTTGTACATGAATGTGTATTCCATCCCCTCATCAGTGTAGTACATCCACACTGTCTTACCCCCAACAGTGTCCTGTGAGCCCAGTTCTGGTCTGGTTTGGGTCCAAACCAAAGTAGTCCAACAAGTTTTGCGGGGGTCACTAAAATAAAATGTTTTTCTTCTAAAAACAGCATGTGTTCAAAAGAGTGATTTATTTGCATTACAAACTAATGTCCAATGTTTGGGTTTTTTTTTTTTTTGTGCCTTTTTTTAATATAGATTATCTTGTTTTGTACCATCTAAAGTTTTTCACCATAATAATATCAGCTATACTCACCAGCATCGATTTCTTGTACAAATTGCCTGTATTTTCCTGCATTGAACTTATACCAATGGTTTTATTTTTCCTGCCAATGTCTGGGGTTAGGAATACAAAGCTCAGTTCGATCTCTTGGAATGTAAAGGGGTAAAGCACCCAATTAAAAGGAACTGAGTACTGGCTTACCTCTCTCAGCTTCATGTGGGCATGGAGTTTCTACAGGAAACAAACACATTTTGGCAACACCGATGTTAATAGAATTCGTAGAAGCTGGCTCAGGGAGGTTTTTCACTTATTTGACTCTTGTGCTGCTCAGCTGTGAACTGCATCCTGAGCATGTCTAGCTCATTTAAAGTTGTTTGTCTGTGTTTATTATTGTGTTTGTACCTTTTGTTTTGCGTCTAAAATGTCAATCTTTGCGTACACTCACTTGGAACTTGGAAGATGAAATACTGGTGGATTATATGGACTCTAATTGGGATTGTCATCATCAGGCAGCCCCTGTACACTCCAAGTTCACTGCTGCATCTGGCAGTGAAATGGATTTAAAACCTTACCAGGAACCATGACCAAACGCATGTTACAGTTAGGATGACCTGCTCGCACTCCGCCACAAATCACAATCCTCGCTGCCCCCACCGTTCCTGAATGACACCCCCGGTATGCTGAGAAGGCCGACGCACAGGAAACGAGGCAAGAGAGGTGGAATATGGAACCGGCTTCGACGAAGACACACCACACCTCTGCTCCCAGCAATTATCCTCAGTAACATGGTCTGAACAACAAGATTGACAACCTCCGAACCCACACAAGGTACTGTTCCAATAATATAAGAGGGTTCACTGAGTCTGTTCATCATTCACTGTTTCCATCCAATATGGCACTGCCCAGAAGGAGGCGCCATCGTCTTTTACAGCTGTTGTTGAACAGGAAGTGGAAGACCGTGATGCAGCGCTGGCAGCAGCTGCTCGGGATCACCTACTTCTGACGCACTTTTTATCATGCTGATCACGTTCGTCGTCTGAGAGTGACGTACTTCACAAGTACAGTAGTAATACTCAACATGTATTTTGGAAGTCACTCCAATAAATCAAAGTGACAGAGTGCTCAAGGGTTCTTGTATGCAGACAACCATCTATAAACTACCAGCCCTGCACTGTCCATTATATTGAGAAAGAGTTCAGGAAAGTCTCCAATTACAAGTTCAATATGCAAAAAAGTTAAGTATTCCCTTTGAAAACCACTGCTTTTAATATCCTTGCCCCTACATTCCCCTTCAACTGGATCTGCCAACCAGACCTTCAGCTGGATCTGCCAACCAGACCTTCAGCTAGATCTGCCAACCAGGCCTTCAATTGGACCTGCCACCCAGACCTTCACCTGGATCTGCCAACCAGACCTTCAACTGGATCTGCCAACTAGAACAGAAACAACATAATAGTAACAGCTTTTTTACAATTAGGAGTTAACACATTTACAACTGCGCCAGGAAATGAGCCCCCGCTGCTGCGACAGTGGGACATGATGATGATGGTCAGTCCAGCTCTACACTGTCCCATTCCATGTCATTAGTTCTGATGTTTGAGGGACAGGTGAACACACACACACACACACACACACACACACACGATGTTTCCAGTGTTGGTTTATTACATTGTCACATGGCCACATTTAAACCATAAACCCTACATGACATGTCTGAAAGGGAACCAAAGCTACAAGAGAACAAAAACACAGAAGGTTGACATTCAGAACCATCACACAAAGCATCTACAAAGGACTTCCATCAGTGTCCAGGATGTTGAAGGCCATCTTTGGAATAACATGCATCATTTCATGGACGGTGTCACAGCCCTCATAATCCTGTCCAACTCTGGACCGGGTTCACAGGGACGAACTGAAGTGGACTTGTGTGGGAGGGACAGTGACTTCTAGGAGGGGTTTCCTGGTGTGGTCCATGCCAACAATGTGAACCAGAGGCGACTTCATCTCATTGGGTCAGAGGCTGTTGGGACGTTGTCATGGGGACCTGGGTGTTGATTGTGATTCGTTGCCTGGTCTGACATCTGATCATCCCTATGATGGCTCTTCTGAATCTGCACAAAAGATGCCCTCCAATTAGCTCTTCAACTGTACACCATTTATGACTTTTATTGTGACCATGTTTTAAATATGGACATATATTCTGCACTCATTGAGCAGCAACAGTGGACCACTGAATTCAATAGAGGGTCACATATCTTGAATCCATCAGGTCCAGATGGGACCATGTGGCCCCTTTATTTCAGGAGGCGTTTAGGCCTAAGGTGCCACCTTTTACAAAAGGGTCACTTTCAGTTCAGAGGTGATGGTGGACACCCTTAATAGTCTTTCTGCCAACATGAAATAAACATAAATAATAAAACTGCCATCATCAATGCATTTGAGGCCTTTTACAGAGAACTTTAAGCAATATTTTTATCCATTATGATTTGATACTAGTCATTTTTCCACAAAATTGAGGGAGTTGTGTTTTTAGAAAATCATGACCTTAAGTTTGACTTTTCAAGGTCATTGAGGGTCAACAAAATTGGTACCAAATGAAAGACCATGTCTGAATTCCTAAAAGTTGATAATACATTGTTAGTCAACATCGATCTTAGTTTTCAAAATAGAAGCTGTTTTGTGAATAAATAAAGGTCATTTTAGATCAATTAATCAATTAATCTTTATTTATGTGGAACTTTTCATGCAGTGAGAACGCAGCATAAAGGGCTTTACATTTAAGATGTCGATAACTCAAACTACGTTTATATGTGCATAACCAATGAAGTTGATAATGGAGAGATAATTGAAGATAACATTGAAAAACTCTGAACAAAAGAAAATAACTAAATATAATTTTAGTAACAGAGAAAAAACTGAATGTCTTTAACCTTGAACAGAAAAGAAAAATATTAAGCATGAAGTCCTTTTACTCAGAAATGACCCTGAGAACAGAGGAACACAGGCACAGAACCCAGGAAGGACAAGGAGCCAAATGAAAAAGTCCTATGACACTTACTTTCTGTTGGCAACGACGTAAATACAGGGATTGTAAAAGGTGGAAGACTTGGCAAAGAGTGGAGCGATGATGGCCATGGGAGCAGGAATGGACTTAGGGTCCCCAAAAGATGCCCAGAGACAGACTAAGGAGTAAGGAGACCAGGCCACCAGGAACATGGAGATCATCACAATGGACATCTGCAGGAGACACAACAACGGTCTGACCAAAGTAAACAAACAAACAAAACACAAACAAGGGTCTGACCAAAGTAAACAAACACACACACACACACACACACACACACACACACACATAATACAAACAAACAAAACACAAATAAGGGTCAGACCAAAGCAAACAAACACACACAAAATACAAACAAACACACATAAACAAACAACACAGACTTTGGTGACTGGTGTGAGCAAAACCACCTGCTCACCACCTCCTCAACACCAGGAAAACTAAGGAAATAGGGGTTGACTTCTGTAGGACCCCCCCACAGCCCACACAGGTGAACATCCAGGGCTTAGACATTCAGATAGTGGACTCTATTAAGTACTTGGGTGTTCACCTGTAATAAACTGGACATTAATAAACTATTCTATTTTATTCACCCCTCTGAGGCCACCATCTTATCGCGGTGGAGGGGTTTGCATGTCCTCAATTCTGGGAGTTGTCGGGAGCTTTATGCCACTGGTAGGGTCACCCAAGGCAAACAGGTCCCAGGTGAGGGACCAGACAAAGCGTGGCCCAAGACCTTCGATGGATAGAATACACAGGAACCCGTTTCCCTTGCCTGGAAGCAGGCTACTGGGGTCCCCCCCTGGAGCCAGACCTAAGGGTGGGGCACGATGGCAAGCGCCTGGTGGTCGGGCCGTCTCTCATGGGGCCTGACTGGGCACAGTCCAAATGAGGAACGTGGGACCCCTTCCCATGGGCTCACCACCCATGAGAGAGGCCAAGCAGGTCGGGTGCATTGTAGGATGGGCAGTAGCCAAGGGCGGGGACCTTGGCAGCCCGATCTTCGGCTACAGAAGCTAGCTCTCAGGTCATGGAAAGTCACCATTCTGGCGGGGAAGGAACTTGAGCTGGTTCGCGAGGTTGAGAGGTACTGAATAGATATAGTCGGACTCACCTTGATGCACAGCAGGGGCTATGGAACCACTCCTCTCGAGAGGGGTTGGAGTCTATTCCACTCTGGAGTTGCAACTATTGAGAGGCGCCAATTGGGGGTGGGAATACTTATTTCCCCCCAACTGGGTGCCAGCACAGTGGGGTTTACCCCGGTGAGCAAGAAAAAAGCTCCTTGGTGGCAAGCCCTCAGGGGTGGATGAGGTCCACCCAGAGTTCCTGAAGGCTGTGGATGTTGTGGGGCTGTCTTGGCTGAGACGACTGCAACATTACGTGGACATCGGGGGCAGTGCCTGTGGAGTGGCAGACCAGGGTGGTGGTCCCCCTTTTCGGAAAGGGGGACCGGAGGTTGTGCTCTACCTATAGGGGGATCACACTCCGCAGCATCCCTGGAAAGGTCTATTTGGGGGTCGTGGAGAGGAGGGTCCATCGGAGTGTCGAACCCTGGATTCAGGAGGAGTAATGTGGTTTTTGTCCTGGTCGTGGAACTGTGGACAAGCTCTATACTCTGAGCAGGATCTCTCTGTGAGGGCTGCTCCAGGAGAATGGGGTACCGGACTCCCTGATAAGGGCTGTCCGGTCCCTGTATGACCAGTGCCAGAGCTTGTTCCGCATCTCTGGTAATAAGTCTGTCTCATTTCTGGTGAGAGTTGGACTCTAGCAGAGTTGCCCTTTGTCACTGGTTCTGTTCATAACTTTTATGGACAGAATTTCTAGGCCCAGGCAGGGTGCTGAGGGGCTCCGGTTCGGTGGCCTCAGGATTGGGTCTCTGTTTTTTGCAGATGACGTTGTCCTGTTGGCTTCATTGGGTGAAGCAGCTGGGATGAGAATCACCACCTCCAAATCTGAGGCCATGGTCATCAACGGGAAAGGGGTGGATTGCACCCTCTGGGTCAGGGAGGAAATACTGCCCCAAGTGGAGTTTAAGTATCTTGGGGTCTCATTCACGAGACCCCAGAAGGATGGAACGGGAGATCGACGGGCGGATTGATGCGGCGTCAGCAGTAATGCAGGCTCTGCGCTGGTCCGTCATCGGGAAGAGGGAGCTGAGCCAAAAGACGAAGCTCTCTGTTTACTGGTTGATCTACGCTCCTTCCCTCACCTACGGTCACAAGCTTTGGGTAGTGACCAAAAGAATGAGATCACGAATACAAGCAGCTGAAATGAGCTTTCTCTGCAGGGTGTCTGGGCTCTCCCTTAGAGAGAGGGTGAGAAGCTCAGTCATCCAGGAGGGGCTCAGAGTAGAACCACTGCTCCTTTGAGTTGAGATGAGCCAGATGAGGTGGCTTGGGCATCTGGTCAGGATGCCTCCTGGATGCCTCCCTGGTGAGGTGTTCCGGGCATGGCCCACCAGCAGGAGGTCCCAGGGAAGACCAAGGACACGCTGGAGAGACTAGGTATGTCTCTGGGCTGGCCTGGGAACGCCTCGGCATCCCACTGGATGAGCTGAATGAAGTGGCTGGGGAGAGGGAAGTCTGGGACTCCCTGCTTAGGCAGCTGCTCCCGCGACCCGACCCTGGATAAGCGGGAGAAAATGGACTGTGGATGTGTTTTATTTTCAACGACTGGGTAGCTCAGTGCTTTATGCCACTGCCCTTGGTGCAGAAGATGGCCTGTTCGAGACCCAGGTGGACCCTTGGGAAAAGGTCCTTTACACTAAACTTCCCAATGTAGCCACAAGTGGGCGCCGGTCCCAGCCCGGTTATGTCAGGAAGGGCATCCCATGTAAAGTCAAGCCAATCAACATGCAAATGTGTCGCTGCCTGGTCAACCCCCGCGAGTTCTATTGTATTCTATCTGTTTTCACTTTAAACAGGCAGGTGATGAATCAAACTGTCACAACTGTCAAAGTATTCTGGTCCATTTCTGGTCTGTTCTGGTTCTTTGAAATTAACCCTTGCATTCAAATGACCTTTTGTGACAAATGTTGCAACATCTTGTCCAGGTTTTTGTTTGGTGTAGTTTTTAAATGTCATGTAGAATAAAGGGTTAGGGTTAGTGGCACTACTTACATAACAGTGACATGAGTATATGAGTTACATGTGGATGTTTTCTGAAATGGGCCTTACTTTGGTGACGTCCATCTGATCAGACCAGTCAACGTTGATGCTGTCCAGGCAGTTGGTGGCTCTGTATCTCTTCACAGTCACAGACACATTGTAGTAGCAGTAAAACATGACAGAAAGAGGCAGCACGAAGTTCACAGCAATGACCGTCATGGTGTAGGAAATAAAGGACCTGTGGACAGTCAAATCACCTATGGTCAGTTCACCTGTGGTCAGTTCACCTGTGG
>JAPSES010031659.1:0-12771 GCA_029822895.1 Maxillicosta whitleyi
TTAAATATCATACTAAACAAACTTTTAGAATGAACTATTAATACCCACGTGGGAGCTACCTGTGAGTTTGTTAACAAGTACGGTCTATATTTTCTAATTTGTTCTAATAACCTTTGAATATACTTTAACCCTCACATACTAGTTGGGTCAAATTTGATCCGTTTTGATATTCAACAGTATAAAAACAAAATACTCTAAACATCATTCTTTTATTCTGAAATTAGATGACTTTTCCTAAATTTTGGCAAAATACACAAAAATGAAAATATTTTACAATGTTATACTTTTGTACAGGTGCATCCTCCTCCTTCTTCTCCTCGTGGTTTGAATCTTATGACATGATCATAAATACTGATGGATCTGTCAGTGTTCATGCTGTTTTGGAAACTGAAGCTACTTCTTCTTCCTGCCATGTCAACACAGGTTGTGTTTGACAGGTGCTGATAAGTCATTGGTAATTACAGTTCTCAGTCACGTATTAAACACCCCACCGCTCTGAAAACACCTGTGATTAGTCACAATCTGAGCTGAGAATACAGATGAGGAATAGGAGCAAATATCACAACATTTACATTGAAAATACAGAAAGGAAATTCATATTTTGCCTCAGTGACTTCTTCGTTCATCATGCTCGGCAGCTTTTAGCAAATATTTTCCATCAAGAGCATCCCTGAATTTAGTCCAAATGTGAGATTTAAGCAACTGTTTAACTCTGAAGAAGAAAGAACAAGATATAGTCGATATATTTTAACCTTAAGGGCTCATATTTATCAAAACCACTTTTATTAGTTTATTTATTTGTGTATTTGGACCCTAATAGTTCATAAAGTGTGCTGCAAAGTTATCTTTATATTCATTCTGGCAGAAATAGAGTAGATTTCTACATCCTGTTTTAATTCCGGCTTAATTTGTTACGTCTATAACTTGGAGGAAATTGGCAAAAAATATATATTTCAGCGGTAAAACTGTAAAAAACTTTGAGAACTACTTATTAAGTGAAATGGTAATTTGATTAGAAGCTGTTTATTATAACATAAGTTTGGTATGACTGAATTATTATTATTATTATTATTATTATTATTAGTAGTAGTAGTAGTAGTAGTAATAGTTGTAATAATAATAATAATAATAATGATGTAATTATAATATTTTATACATTTATTATTATTATTTTTCTAATTAGACTTTAGGGCTATGTTTTTGTTGTTGCCTATTTATAAAACCTGTTACATATATGTATTTACAGTAAAACACAGTTGTTGGAAAATCTCTATAAAAATATGCAAAAACTAAAACAAAACAAAAAACATTAATAATAATTTTTGCTTATACAGCTCCAGTTAAAGATATATTTTCAGCTGTTGACTCATAAAATACCAGATGGAAACAGCAGTCTGATGAGAAGCTCCAAACTAAATCAGTTTGTATTTAACAACAACAAAAAAAAATTGGAAATCTTTGAAGACACTTGAGTTATAGAAGAGGAACTGGCATTGATGAGAAACACTTACAAACCCCTGCTGATAAATTACAGTCAATTTGTGTAAAAAGCCAGTGAAATTCCCCACTGATTAGAGATTGCATGTCAGGGTTAAAGTAATAAACGGAAGATGTTTTAAAGGGAAGCAGTTGTGATGTATGTAGATTTAAGATTTTCACTGTCACTCAATAAAATAATGTTTTTTTTCTTATTTTAGACCAACACATGTTATGGAAAACTGTCCTTTTCATTTGATTTGTTATATCGTAGTGGATTTATTGGAGACACCAGATAATAAAATTATGTTCTTATAGGTTTAGATAAGAATGTATCAGGCAAAAGCTGGATATTATGAGGAAAAAACAATATTTTTTTAAAGTTCCAAGATTAAAGCTACAAATTTACAATAAATCACAAATATTTAGTTTATAACATTATACAAAAGAAGAAAAAAAAATCATCTTAGATAAAAATCTGAGTTGGTTGTGTTTATTTGCCACTTTAATCACAGACGAATTATAATTTTATTTCTGAATGACTTTATTATTCATTTATTCCATGTAAGACTGTTTTTTTTTTCCGTGACCTTGGACGGTTGTAACTGGAAGTAATTTTCGTTGCTCTGAAATGTGTGCAATGACAATAAATAACTTCATCCATCCATCCCTCCCTTCATTCATTCATCCCTCACTCCCTCCATTCATCCCTCTCTCAATTCATTCATTTATTCATTCATTCACCCATCCATTGATTGATTGATTCAACCATTCATCCCTCCCTCCCTCCACTCATTCATCCATCCATCAATTCATTCATATATCCAACCATTCATTTATTCATCCATTCATAAATTCCACCTTCCATTCATTCATCCCTCCCTCCCCCTTCATTCATTCATTCATTCATTCATCATCCATCGATTGATTCATCCATTTGTTTATTCATCCATTCATTTATCCCTCCCTCCATTCATTCATCCATCGATTGATTGATTCATCCATCCATCCTTCTTCACACAGTCTATGGGCTTTTGATTGATATTTATTGTCATTGCACATAAAACATGAGACTCCAAGACTTTATAATCTCAGAGAATATTTGGTGTTTATTCAATAAATGTTTTTTTTTCCTTTTTAATTAAAAGTGTTTAAGAAATCAAGAGCTTTTATTTTTAATATTACTCCTTCCCCCAGAAAAGATCTGAAAGTTTTCTCATATGTTTACCAGTTTAATCTCAATAATTATAATCCTAAATGCGTAACTTTATTCCCAAAGAAAGAGTTTTCAACAAATGTAAAATGTAAAAGTTTATTATCTACAAAGTAATAAAGAGGAGAATAATATCAGACCCTTTTTCCATTTTTTTTTCTTCTCACAAATTTACAACTTTAATCTTGGAAATTCTGAATTTTTCCTTGGAACATTTCACCTTTCCCCTGAGAATATCTGAACATTTTTTGGTCATGAAGATGTCGACGTCTTGTAAAGTTACCATTTTAATCCTGATCCATAAATTCACCAGTTTGTTCTGAGACCATATCTGAGCTTTTCAAACAAATTCACTCCTCGGTGAAGTCAGAAAATACTCCACTACCACATTAACCTGGTCAATTCTGAGCTTTTTTTTTCTTGAAATATTATTTTATAATATATATATTATATTATTATATATATAATATATAATATTATATTTTATAATACTTTTTCTTCCCTGAATCGGCTCTAATGACCTGTTGTAGATTTTCCTAGATCTGGACAATAGTTCAGTGTGACACTCAAAGCGGTTATTGATCACCGTCACAGAAAATTGGTGATCTTGCATCCATCACTAGCTATTGCAGACCGCTCAATTTATTTCCCCATGTTTCAAAAGACCTGAATTTATCACCCGGAGGGGTTATGGATGCCATGACTTCAGCTTTGAGAATAAAAATGTTTAATGTTGCGCTGTTTGAGATGAGTGACAGATGCTGCCTCGGTCATGATCATGTGACATTTATGGAGAGGAAAACAAAAAGCTACAATATATTATTATAGTGTCTGAAGATGCACGAAAACACATTATATTTGTCAGGCTGAACAATATGTGAGACAGAAGGTGTCAGAATAAAGATGAGTCAATCAGCAGAAGGGGTTGAAAACGTCGCACTTTAAATATCATTAGTGGATGCATGTTATTGTCGCATTCGCTCGGGTCTTTCCTCTCTGCTTTGTTAAATAGTCAGTATAGGAGTCGAAGGACAGGATACAGACAGGGAAATGATAGAACTTTAGTGGGAGAGAACGTTGTAACAATGCCATTAATCTCTATTATATTCAAAGGTAAACACGGACACAAAGAACAACAGAGCATCGCCGAAGCGCAGGAACAGACGCCGCATTAATAAACTAAACATATAGCTTAAAGGCTGCCATCTGTGGAGATGGATTTGCATGCACTTAAAAATTTTCCAGACATTCAACAACTAGAAAAGTTAGAATGGATTTCATTCTAAATTCCAGTGCAGATCTCTTGGTAATGTTTTGTTAATTTTGGAATTTTTGAAAGAATAAATATTTGCCTGTGCTCATAATGGCCCATATTCTGATGGTTTATAACATGGAAATTCTTATAGATATCAATATACACTAAAAGTGCATTTCTTTTGGCTTTTCCCTTCAGGGGTCACCACAGTGAATCACATTCAAATGTTGGTTTGGCACAAGTTTTTATGTGGGATGCCCTTCCTGACACAACCCTCTGTATTTATCCGGGCTTGCGACCGGCACAATGAGACACTGCCTCCTTGTGGCTACATGTATAGGTGTGTATAGTGTAAAGGGCCTTACCCAAGGGCCCACCTAAGGTTCGAACCGGCCATATTCCGCACCAAATCCAGGTTCACCTGTCTTGACTCACAATATCTTTGGTCCAATCGCAAGTCCTCCCCCATAGAAGAAGAAGAAGAAGAGTCTTTATTTCACACATAAACATGCAACACACCGAAATCTGACCTCTGCCTTTAACCCATCGCTAGATCATGCACACATGCGTCACACACGCTGCAGACTAGGGGCAGTGGGCGTGCCATATCGGGCGCCTGGGGAGCAAATGTAGGGGTTGGGTGCCTGGCTCAGGGGCACATCAGCTAACGGCTCTCTGCCAGTCCAGGGATTGAGCCAGCATCCTATTGGACAAAGCTGACTCTCCATCCATCTGGGCCACAGCTGCACACAGTTGGACTACAAGTAATTCACATGATCCACAACAGCTCCAACTACAGCACAACAGATGATGGGGAAAGAGTTAAAATCTAAAAGGATAGCAGTGAATCATTCTTTTCATTTCTTCTTTTCCGAACAAAATGTGGTTTTAAATGATTCTATTTGAAAATTACTTGAATATTACCATAATAGAACCCACGGTTAGGTTTAATAGTGAATGTCAGAGCATTTCCACACACATTATGAAGAGAAGTGGCCTTAAGAAAAGCACTTATCAATGAAAATAACTGGGAAAAAATGGAATTAATAGAGAGCAAAAAGGCTGAACTGTGGACCAATGGAAAATGGTCACGGTCTGAGGAGTCCAGATTGACTCTGTTACAGAGTGATGGGTGCGTCAAGGTGAGAAGAGAGGTGGATGAAGGTTAAAGGTTAACACACTTTATTATTCCTGTAGAGAAATTCAGTCTCTGCATTTTCCCTACTTTAATACACACACTGTACTTAGCATTAGCATTAGCATTTAGCGCACTGTGAGCTGCCAAAGAAGATGCTCAAGGATCAGCTCCAGATCTTCATCACCACCACTGGGAATTAACCTCAAGGTTGAAAGTCAGGGAACTGGAGGAATTAAACCCAGAACCTTTTCACTATGAGTTAGAAGAACTAACCACTACAGAAACACGACGACAATGTCACAATTCATCTGGTTCAGGCAACATGAGACATGGTTTTCTTACATGGATTTTCCTCCGCTGAGTCCAAACCTGAACCACACTGACAATATTTGGGATGTGATGAAGACTTTTCACTGTAAGAAGATCTTAGACATTTTATTCAGTTACTTGTAGGTGTAAAAATGATGGTAAAATCTGATTTTGGAATTTAGGTTTGACCCGTGTTGTATTCAGGCACAACTACACATAGGAAAACCAGGAACTATCAACAATATAACCTTCACCCCAGTTTTAACTACATTTTTTAATAAAAATTTTTTGCATATTTTGTCCGTAAAATTGACAACAATATTACAATTCATTTGGCTCCGTTTGTTAAGGACTGGTTCAGGGAACATGTGACATTATTTTCTTAGATGGACAATATTTGGGATGTGATGCAGACTTTACACAATATTCTGACCACCACCTTCATTATTTTTTTCACATCCCAGCTTTTCATCTTTTTCATGTCCAATGTCTCCAGATGTGTTGAATTGACTGAATGAACAGTCAAATCTGACACGCACATGAATACAGCCTCAAACTGTATCCAAAACATCAACTTTACAAATGCAAATTTACTGTGTAATACTTTATTTTCACAAAATTCCTGAAATAGAGCTAATTTTCTTCCAATAAAATGCCATAAAAAAAGGCAGTTGGTACCTTTTCTGTTTTCACACAGCATGAAATAGGGTGAATAAATATACAAAGTAAATAGAAGTGTTTATTTAGTGTTCAATCAGGCGTGTGACTTCATTGTTGCAGGGTGATCTCCGCTGTGCTCATTCATTCCCTTTAATCCTCTGTATTGGTGCAGGCATTTGCAGATACACCTGAACATGTCTCCACTTCACTACAGGGCTGACAAATAGAGGAAAACAAACATTCATTCTCACACCTTCAGGGGAATTTAGAGTGGCCGTTTCACCAATCAGACTTTATGTCTGAACTGTAGCCAGAAGCCAGAAGGTGGAAGAACATGTCAACTCCACACAGAAACGCTGTGGCTAGGGCCTTTTATTTATTTATTTATTTATTTTTACTTCTATTTATTCAAGTTTTTGACAGCTGTACAGAAAACAAACAAACAGAAAAGCGGTCAGCAAAAAATATAAATTATAGTGATGCTACAAAACTGGTTCACCCAATAATAATAATAATAATAATAATAATAATAATAATAATAATGAATGTGCTTTTCTAGACACCCAAAGCACTTTACATTATCGATCCATTATTCATTCGCTCTCACATTCCCCCTCTGGTGGTGGTAAACTACATCTGCATGGAGGCAGGAGTGTAGCTACCAATTGACACCTCCGACCACCACCGAACATCCATAAATCAGTGTGAGTGACACGGCAGGCAAGAAGGGCAAAGTGTCTTGCCCAAGGACACAACGGACTGACTAGGACAGAGTGGGATTGAAACCGCCAACCCTTCAGTTATTAGACAACCTGCAATATAGTGTATGTCTGTACTACATCCCCAGCACATCGAGGCAGGACACAACATATGCACGATAGCTCGTGTCGTACAGCAAAGTAAAACACATGAGTATGAAACCCAAGACTGACATTTCTTCATAAACACAGTGAAAAGATGGAAAAGCAGAGAACTCAAAACAAAAAAAGAAGGTAAATATGTCTATTTCTCACGGTCTTCCTGTCTGGTATTTATATAGAATTTCTGTACTTTATAATTACACTGCTGCATTCTATTCTATTCTAAACAGTGACAGATATCCATTATGCTATGTTTAAGTCCAAATTATACTGCACCCCCAAAAGTTCCAAAGGCTTCCTGGCGAGGAGTTTGTATTTAAAGGGCTCATATTTATCTAAACCCACTTTTATTAGTCCCTAATAGTTCATACAGTGTGAATCTGAACCCTCCAGGTGCTGGAAAACTATCTTTATATTCATTTCTACAACCTGTTTTAATTCCTGTTTAATTTGTTCCATTTGTAACTAGTTACATCACAACATTTGCCCATATAAGGTCAAGATTTCTGACGAACATTTGTCCGAGTTCGACATAATATTTATCAGCAGCAGTGGTTGTAGTAAAAACTGAAAATATGTCCAAACTTGGAGCCTAAAATGTGCAGGGCAGCACAGTTAACAACCTGAAGGGGTGGGGCCTGAAGTGGCTCATGTGCATTTAAAGGGCCAGCGCTCAAAACTACCTTTCTTGTGTCATTACTGAGAAATATTGTTGAAGATGAAAATGTGGAGTTGAATTAATGAAGAATTCAGACCCAAGCAGAACATTTACAGCTTATGTAGACCACAGGGAAATGTTTACAATGAATAATTCTATTTAAAACAAAACAAAACACAGGACTTATGGGAGAATTTGAAGTAAATACTGCAAACGTGAAAAATGGATTCCTTTAATGTTGCATTATGTGAGATCTACGCGGTGAAGTTTGTGTTCAAGGTTGTTCTGTGGTGGAAGCTGATCATGCAGATTCTGGTCATTATTTATTTAATGCACCGTCCGCACCAATACAGATAGTTTCTCTTTGTTTCTTTTTTTCCAGCTTGTATATGTGGACAGAGAAACAGGAAAACTATGTCATCACACTCCATTTTACACATATATATATTGTTTTGCTTAATGAACCTGCACCTGAAACATAAAGTATAACTCTGTGTATGACCTGCACTGGATGGATGTCAGCACAGGTAGCTTTCAGAGACGCACCAGAACAACAAATCTTCCACATCGTGTAAACAATTTATTTCAATAACTCTGACTAATACTTCAGGTTTTAACTCATGTTAGTTCAGGGGCCACATCTTCCCAGTATGATCTGAGGTGGGACCAGTAAAATAATAAAACATAAATAATGTCTACTCCATACATTTCTCGGTGTTTTACAGTGAAATTACATTAGGAAAACTGTGAATAATATGAAGAACTTTGGGGGAAAATGAAATTTCTGAAGCAAAATAAGTGCAATTTTAACAAGATTCTGTCTCAGTTTATCATTTATTAATGTGCATGACAGTTTAAAGATCACAGTGGATCCACAAATACACAAACCATTTAGAAACAGGCAGAATATTGGATTAATTACACCTGAGTGTCTTCAGACGTTTCAGCTTATTCACTTTTTTGGTGAAACAATAGCGTACTGTGTAATTTTGAAACAGAAGACTGAGTGAGTTGTCATTATTTATAGGTTATTATGATAGTATTTTACTGGTTCTGATCCACTTGAGATTGAAATGGGCTGAATATGGAACTGAAACTAAAATTTGCATTTCACAATTTCATCCCACTGGCCGGATTGGACGGTTTGGTGGGTCAGATTTGGTCCCCGGGCCACATGTTTGACACCTGTTAGAACTGAACTTGTCGCTGCTCTACTTCATGACAGATTAAAGCCTCTGAATTTGCTACATCCATGAGTATTATGCAATAAGTACCTGTGATTTAATAATTTTTATGTTATGTTTACAGAAGTATTGTGTAAAACAAAGATCATGAGGAACGTATTTCACAAAAGTGAAAATGGAAGAATGTCTGTTTAGAAAAACCTCTATTTTTAGTCCAACAGCTTGAAACTTCCAATGGACTATTGGTAAGAATCTTCTCCAAAACATTGATATTTGTTGTGGGTAAAATCTACCATGTTTGTTCAAAGAATTGGAAATTTAAAATGTAATTAATTCATGAATTGAAAAAAAAAAATCCTCATTGGTTTATAAAGGGACACATGTTAAAGTGCTATAACTTGAAAACAGTTGAAGATATTGATATATTTACTATTGTCAATAGAAAGGAAGTCACATGTCAGCCTTCATTTGGTGCTATGACCTTTGACCTTGACTGACCTTGAAAGCCCAAGCTCATCTATGCCCAGATTTCTACAAACTTCTTCTCTAAAACCATCAGCCAGAATCAGTTGAAATTAAGTGCAAAGGTTCCTTGGGCTAACATCTACCAAGTTTGTTCAAAGAATTGGGAAATACTGATTTTTTTCATATGTTTTTTTAATTAATTTTTGAAGTTCTAAAAATTCTCATTGGTTTATAATGTGACACATAGTGCTATAACTTCAAAACAGATGAATATATTGATATATTTCTATTGGTGATAGATAGGAAGTCACATGTTGGCTTTCATTTGGTGCTATGACCTTTGACCTTAAAAGGTCAAACAGATGTTTATTATTGTCTTTAAATATGCTGCTGGACTACAGGACTCTCGTTCCTATTTTTAATACAGACAGGGCAGAAGTTGTCTCTGAAATGAAATATAGCTACAAACACTGGGACTATTTCTGTAATTGTTTATTTCTTTGAGGATTGTCATTTTAAAGAAAATTGTGATTGAAAATGTGTCTTTTTCATGTTATTATTATCGTATATGCTCAGGCTGGGTGCAAAACAATCAGAATCTAATTTTCTTCAGGACTAATATAATAAATGTTTAATAAGTATTCAACATAAAGTTATTGTTTTGATGGAATATCACATTCACAGGTGTCTTTGTTGAGGCAAAAAGAGGATGCTAATTTACTGCTATAATGTCGATCTGCTTTTAATCCACAAAAAAAGGAAGAAGATGCAGGAGAAGAAGAAAGGCAGTGCACTGTGTTTGTTTATAGGCACAGCTGCTGATTTATTTGCTCAGGTCAATAGCGCGAAATTCTACTTGTCATGAGTTTTTATGAACGGTTGAAAATCTCAATTAACTATATATTTTAGACTTAAAATAAGTAATGATGTGACAATTTTGGCCGTATCACCCAGCCAAAATATTCTATTTATACATATAAATTAATTTATTGACTGAACTACTACTGATTTATCCACTGAACACTGGAACAGATAAATAAAACCTGCGTTTGCTTCTGCCTTTTAGGCTCTGTAAACACAGACACGTCCCTAATGGAATAAATATACAAATAAATGACAGGTACCGGCGGAAAAAAAGCACTTTAAGATGACAGAGGGACGACACGATGCATGAGAACGTCAGTCAAACCTGAAACGAGGGGGAAATAATGCGGAAAGAACGACGAAATTTCTAATAGTGTCATGAAGCAATTTGTAAACTAAATGATTAACATGGTTGTAAAAGGTAAGTGTTAATAAATATGTAATCCTGGTGTGTGTATTTTCCCAACTGTTATCAACAAATTACTGACCTGAACTAATGAGTTACATAAAAAGCAGATGACACAGCTTGTGTTGCAAGGAGGCGCTGTGTGTGTGTGCGTGTATGTGTGTGTATATGTGTGCGTGTGCATGTGTGTGTGCATGCGTGTGTGTGCATGAATATGTGTGTATGTGTGTGTGTTTTTGTGCATGTATGTGTGTGCGTGCGTGCGTGTGTGTGTATGTATGTGTGTGCGTGCATGTGTGTGTGTGTGCGTGTATGTGTGTGCGTGCATGTGTGAGCGTGTGTGTGTATATGTGTGTGCAGGTGTGTGTGCATGTGTGCATGTGTGTATGTGTGCGCATGTGTGAGTGTGTGCATTTTTGTGTACGTGTGTGCATGTATGTATATGTGTGTGTATGTGTATGTGCATGTGTGAGTGTGCATGTGCATGTGTGTGTATGTGTGTGCGTAGGTGTGCGTGTGTGTGTGAATGTGTGTATGTGCATGTGTGTGCGTGTGTGTGTGTAATGTATTTGTGGGCATGGTGGTTTGTTGCACACAGATTCAAGCAGCTCGTCTTATGGGCTATTTATTTAGCTATTCTGTCTGTCAGTTATGGTACTTATTTACTTTACTATCAGCTCTTCCCAGCATCTGTGCAATTCTGTTCTCTGCCGAGGGACTCCAGATGAGACCGCAGGCCTGGGAGACCCGCTTAACAGACAAGCACTTTAACATTCATGGGAATCTCATACAGAGCGACACACACAGAAATCTAGGCTCACAGAAATATACACAACACACATTTCACCGGTCTGTGAAGAGGACTCTCGAGTAGGAAGTCAAAGCATTTCGACATCAACAGTTTCTTTATGCAGAGAGGAAGTCGGTTCTGCATTGGGCGCCGAGGTTTTAAAGCCCGTGAAGTTTTCAGACAGATGAACCCATTAACACCAAAACTGAAAGTGATGAAAAAAGGTAAAAGAGACTCTCTGCCTGCAAGAGTTCTCAGGGAAGTGGTTGTTTTACCAGCAGCGAGGCATTAAATGTGCTCGCAGGATGTCGGTTTGTGTTGTGACTTATTCCGGGTACATTTACTTTTCACTCCGAACCCGTACGGAGCAGCTGCTTTATCGGATTTAATGTGAATTTACCGGTTTTTGTCTTTAAAATGTCACATATTTACTCTGTTCTGCTGAGAAAAGTGACTCGTTTGTTGTTTGTCGATGATGCAAACGTATAGCAAGGTGCAACACACCCAAAAGGGTAGCATCATCTTTCAGTTGCCATAGTAACAAGACAGGAATAACTGGCATCAGGTGAAGCGGCATGAGGTGTAGTCAATTCTCTAGATTTGCTATTTTTCTCTTCCTCTCCCCTCTCTGCCGTCTCTGCTCTGTTTCTTTGCCTTTTCTCTTACAAACTATCAGTCTTGTCCATCTGCCTCCGTGACCTCAGTGCCTTCCTGACAAAGAGCCTGCAGTTGCTATGGAGATAACGACCGCGCTATCTCCATTAATGAAATTTGGTTAACATCTCAACACACTGGGTCACATTTGAGCAGATGGCAAATTCCGCAAATATGTTTTTTTTTTTTTTAAACCTTCTGCTTCCTACAAACACCGGTGTTAGTGTTTGTAGTTGTTCTACATCAGGTCAGACCTTGTATTTTCTGCACAAATTTGTACTCGTTGTGGTGTTTTTTTGGGGTAATTTGCATCAATCACAGCAACAATTTCAACTGCAAACCATCGGAATGTGACGCTGTTCGCAATCACGGTAGCAATACTGACGGCAAATCAAGGTTCTATTAGGCAGAATATCATATTTCTCATATTTCCCCTGAGGTTTTTCTATATTTTACCCCAAATGCAGCAGCGTTGTGTGTGTCTGCTATACAATACACACCACTGATTAGAGAAGCAACCGAATATGGTGCTAACATCAAACAAAACATGCTTTATAAACGCTCCGCAAATGACTAACAAACACAGTTAAATGTCAGATCAATACGAGACATGTTTTTAATATATCACATGTCAGGAACGGTTACAGCATGTCTTACAAGTACAAAAAATATATGGAATTATACAGTTTGTTTATGTAAATGTATAATTTAAAAAAAAAATGTATTAGACCTATTAAAAGCAATCAAAAACAATTGTTATGTAATCAAATACTAACTCCTGTGTGTGTCATGTGACTAAAACAGACAGAAAAGAAAACACAGAATGAATAAAAGCACTG
>JAPSES010031676.1:0-12769 GCA_029822895.1 Maxillicosta whitleyi
CACACTGTGGGCTTACAGAACCAATCTGGTTAAACTGGATCATTTGCCACGGCACACTAATGTGCCACGGCACACTGGTTGGGAAACACTGATCTATACTATAAAACCACAGCACCCGCTCCATCTCTTCAGCTGATGTAGTCATGACACTTTGTCAAACGACTTCTGTTTCACTGATGTCCACATACGACTGAGCTCCAACCTGCTGTGAGCGACTGGGTAGCTCTGTGGTTAACGCCAC
Source organism: Maxillicosta whitleyi (assembly GCA_029822895.1). Lineage (NCBI taxonomy): Eukaryota > Metazoa > Chordata > Actinopteri > Perciformes > Neosebastidae > Maxillicosta > Maxillicosta whitleyi. The sequence continues at coordinate 242 of JAPSES010031676.1, forward strand.
TGACTTTGGTATGGAAGGTAGCTGGTTCGGTGATCCCTTGGGAAAGGTTCTTTATGCTATAAATCCCAATAGCCACAAGGGGGCGGAAGCCTCATTGTGCCGGTTCCAAGCCCGGTTGTGTCAGGAAGGGCATATGATGTTGATGCCAATTCAACATGCGAAGGTGATTCGCTGTGACGACCCCAGAAGGGAAAAGCTGAAATAAATCATCACTGAGCTCCAGCTTTCTCCGATGCCAATATGTTTCAACATCGCTGTCAGTCAAAACAGGTTCAGCCTTTTGGACCAATGTCTACTCTTTCGAACAGTTCATCCAAACTAACTTCCATATTGATCCATTTACCCAACGTCCGTGAGAGGGTTTTGAGTGGGATGATTTTATGCGTTTAGCCAATGACCACCATGTTTCCCTGCGGTGAAAAAAACAGTTTGGTGCTGCTCAGAGACAACCCAGGGACGCTCAACGCCAATGGGGAATAATCCAACAGTCTATATACATCAGAAAGCAAGTGATGATAATGCCTGTGTAATTTTAATAAAAATGTAATTCCAATTTTTATTGTAAATTCAACAGTGCAATTCTGCCCATTCATATCCTGAAATGTTAAGTGAAGTTCAGCTTCCTTCGTTGTCTTAAAGCAGTTCCTTCTGCTACAGATATAAACAACAAACAAGTCCAGTGACATCTACAAACAATATATGCAGTGCACTCTTCATCACATTAATTTCCACTTAAAAACTTAAAAGTTTAAAGGTATAAGTGATGGTTCCAAAGCAGAAAAATCAACAAATAGAACAAATAAACATGTTCTGCCTGTTTGTCCTGGTCTCTTCTGAACGCCATTCCATGTTGTTTGTGTTGATCCTGGCGTCATGTGCGTCACAACAGTGGAATAATGTTTATCTGCAGCAACATTAAGGAAACAAAAGAATCATGTTTTTAATTGATTCAAGTTGATTAATCGTTTGAGCTCTTGTGTCTCTGTTCCTCTAGGTCTTTGTGTCCAGGTTTAAAGATAAAGACAGTATTAACTCTGTTTGATTCATATGTTAATGTTACAGAATCTCTTCACTGTCCTGATGCTCTCGTTTGTTAATGGTGCTCCACATATTGTCCTTCACTTCATTATCTTTCTCATTTGTGTGTTTCGTGATAAACACTGTGGCTGGGAATCACCAGGACATGATCCATCATTGTTGTTGCCATGTGACATCTGTTTCACACAAATTATTGACCTATTGTTGACTCTTTTAAGCTCAAAATAATCAACATTGTTCTGACAAAAAGAAATAAAACGTTAAAATGTTTATTCTCTCAAAAAAGTAAATCAGACATTTCACTTCAAATCCAAATCTCCTATTTACCTCTGCCAAGGAGGTTCTGTTTTTGCCAGGGTTTGTTTATTTGTTAGCAAGATAACTCAAAAAGTTATGAACGGATTTTAATGAATTTTTCAGGAAATGTTCGCTCTGAGACAAGGAACAGATGATTCAATTTTGGAGGTGATCCGGATCACAGTCTGGATCCAGGAATTTATTAGTTTTATTATTATTGACGTTGTTGTAGTACTAACAAATGTCCACCAGATGGCAGTGGAACTCCTGTTTTTCTCATATAGTTGCTTTAAATGTGGGACCTGAACTGTGCTGCTTGGCGGAGGTTTTCGCTCTCGGAGTGCTTTTGTATAGTTAATAATAATGTGCCTCTGACATTTAATCACATTAGAGAGTTACCCTCCATTCAATCCTTCACATGAAACACACAGGAGCGTGTTTCAGTATTAAAGGGCATCCATCGTCAGATAGATTTAGGATTAAAGCGGTGAAAAAAAGTCTAAAAGGCAGACTTTGAATATGGTTTTTCTTGATATTTTATATATTTTGTAACGTGAGCCCACATACTTTGTATATAAAACATAGACTGTATATGAAGATGGACACTGTAATACGGGGGGGGGGGCATTCAGCCCAATATGATCTCAAGGTGATCATAAATGATCATATGATCATAAATAATGACAACTGAAAATCTGTCTTTGTTTTAGTGAAGACAAACTTATGAAAATACGAAAAAGATACGAATAACCTGAAAAAAACTGACGTTTCTCGTGAAAAATAAGTGCAATTTTAACAATAATGTGCCTCAACTTATTATTTATACATGTTCATTATGGGTCGGATCTACAAACACACTTAATAACGGGCAGAAAAGTGTTCAAATTACGCTTAATTTTCTTTAGACATTTCAGGTTTTTCACATTTTATTGTTACAGGATATTTTGTAAATGTGAATATTTTCATAATTTAATGTTATGTTTTGCACTAAAACAAGGACAAAAATGTAAAGTTGTCAATATTTATAGACATAACATAATATAATTTTTTTCACATCAAACTAAGAAGAAAATATAGTCATTTTTTGGGAAATTATTCAGTTATTATTTTACTGTAGATCATATTAGTCTCTATGTGGAACTAAAACGAGTTCAACAGCCTGGTTTTCATTATTGATAGTTTATTATGATGCTGTTTTATTGGTCTGAACTAAAATTATTTGAACATCTTTAATTGTTAATATTTTCAGTGTTATTTTTTTTTATTATTTCAGAGGATTGGACCCTTTAGCGGGCCAGTTTTGGTCCCCGGGCTGCATGTTTGACACCCCTGATCTAAGTCCTCTGTTGTTCATCGTCACATGTAAAGAGGTGGAATAACAAAATAAATGTGTTTAATGAACTCTGCATCAGATTAGAAACAGGGGAATGAATCTAAGTGGAGCCTCAAACTCACAACCTCAAAGTAAACATAGAAATATGTTGTTTTTCCCACGGTCAGTTATGGTCCTTATGAATTATAAAGTTATAATAGTAGTATAATAGTATAGTAGTAGTAGTAGTAATAATAGTATAAGTTATAAATTAAATACAGCTGCACTGATCAGTCACAGTTTAACATCTCCATGTTCTGCAGAGGTCATTAAATCAAAGCTAAAGATCCACTTGTTTATTGTTGTTTATGAGTCATGTTGTTTTCAGTCTCATGTTGTTCTGATCTAAACATTTTACTAATCACTTTTACTTTTATTGTATTTATTTATTTTACTGAATTTGTTTTGTAATGTGCTCTTATTTTTTAAATTTTGTTGTCTTGTAAACGCTTTAATCAAAAAAGGCTAAAAATTAAAATGCATTATTATTATTATTATTATTATTAGACATTGATGATATGCCCATATCCCTACTTAAAGGATGTATTTTTTTTATTTTTTTGTTGAGTATTTTTGTCAACATAGTAAACAATTTTGTGCTTGGTTGGCAAAAGGAAAAAACAAAAACACTGATATATGTTGAGTTCCTAGTTCTGGGATTGATCAATGCGGAATTATTTATATATATATACACACACACACAGGTAGTCCTCAGGTTATGACGTACCCGACTTACGTTATTTCGACTTAACGACACCGGAGTACTAAAGGGTTAATTCCGACTTATGCGGAAATTCGGGTTACGTCGACAGCGTAGGAATGGAACTCATTCGTAATCCAAGGACTACCTGTGTATATATATATAAATGACTCAAGAGAAATAGGAAAAATAGAAAAATAGAGACTGGTTTGAGGTGTCCGTCTTCATATACAGTCTACGATACAAAGGCGTACATTCATGTAAACCCTCCTCTGACTCCGCCCCCAGGCCACACCCACCTGCCTGGTTCAATAAAGGATGAAAACAGTTTGGAACCAAATCACCAGGACATAGCGACTGAATGTAAACGTGTCATGAATGTAGAAATGTTCAGGTGAAAACAGGGAGTCGTGCGTGTTGCCCAGGGGTTACTCGGCCGCCTTGTGCTGCTCCTTCTCCTCTGGAACAGACATGAAGATCTTCTGACAGAACATGGTGAAGATTTCTGAGGAGAAACAACTCACGGCGTTAGCCTGGCCTGGGTCACCGCAGGTCAACTCGGACTTTATTAAACACTAGACGGACACCGCCTTGGAGCGCATAAACAAATAGAATGTATCCTGAGCAGATTCCTTACAGGAATGTCATAACAAACTGTAACGAACGCTCCTCGGGGCTCCGCTGAACAAACACACCAAGGCACTGGGAAAAGAAACAAGCCGCCGCACTCACCCAGCATCTTCTTGACCACATGAGGTTTCTTCCACTTGTAGCCCAACAGGTACGCTGGGATACCTGTGAGAATAATGCTGCTGCCCACGAGGCACTCGAAGGGAGCGGCCCAGAAGGACACCACGATCATGAAGACGCAGCCCAAAACGAAAACCACAGGGATGAACAGATACACCTGAGAGGAAACATGCCAGATAAAGGCGTTTGTTACGGTTAGAAGAGTGGGCGCGAGGTAAGGACGGTACAGCGCACGGTTAGAGAACCCGTCCTGCGGTTTGTGGACCCACGCACGTGTAATGGCTACATTTACAAAAAACTGTTTTAAAATAAGCCAATTTCCAGCCGTCCAACTTGAAATATTGACTCGCACATTAATTCGCAGTTACATATAATAATAATGATAATAATAATAATAATGTATTTAATTTTGTTGTACATATGTATAATGACAATAAAGGCATTCTATTCTATAATAATAATAATAATAATAATAATAATACATGGACCAAAAATACATTATACACAATTAAAACAATAAAATTAAAAAATGTAAGATATGTGCTATAGATGCATATGAAGCAAGAATTATCAGTATTAACAAACTGAGCACAGCATATTATATTCATGTACGACTTCTTTGCCAGTACATGTATATTGATATATAGTGAAATTTAAATAAATATTGTAGACAGATAGATTATTTTTGATCTATAATACATTAGTGTTAATTCTGACATACTATATAATGATATAATGATATAATTTTATTGTATATGTATTATACTTATTTATGATTATATTGTGTCCATTATCAATAGCAGTTAGACGCTGATTGTTACAATTTAATTCTACATCAAGGTAGAAATTAACTCACTTTTGTAATTCTCTTATGGAAATGCTAAAGCTAACGCACCTAGCTTTAGCGTTAGCGATTAGCATTAGCCGACGTTTCTAGAACATGAAAAACAGAGTATTTGAATGTTTTATTTAATTGTATTCGCGGTTGTTTTGATGTCGCGCAAACATGTCATCGTTTTAATCTTTTCAAAGTGGAATGTTTTGATGTTCCGTGTCCAAATCAACCTCGTGACATTTTATCACAGGAAAATCAATATTAGCTAAAAGGAACATTTCAGTCCATATTTTCAGTTGGTGCAGTATTTTGTAAACAGTCAGCAGCTCTGCCTCGACAATATTATGTTATAATATGTTCTGTGCTTGTTGTCTGACTTTGTGAACAGTTCACACACATTGGGGTGTATTTCAGGAGCTGATACCCTGTAAGAGGCTTTCATATTAAAACAAATGGGCCCAGAGAGATGAAAGAGCCCCGGTAATATTCCCATGATGAAACAGAACAAAGGGTCATGTCTTCCGTGTAAACGCTGCTTCTTCCTACGGTGAAAACACACTACGGTGCTACTTTCAGACTAACAACAAAAGCGCAGACACAATGGTGCTTTCATGGAAACACAGTGGACGCTTTATGGAACCGGGACAAGAAGTGGAATATTTAACGTCAACCGGGTTAATGTCAGATTATACGGCGGCGCTCGTTCGATACGTTGTTAAAACTTTCCCTGGGAGTTCCACCTCATTTTCTTCAGCCCAATTTGATCTCAAGGGGGCTGGACCCGTAAAATAATAACATATTTGCATAATAATGTATAAATAATGACAACTCCAAATCTGTTTTTGTTTTAGTGAAGACAAACCCATCAAATTATGAAAATACAAAAAAGATACGAATAACCTGAAAAAAAAACCGTCAAATCGTCAAAAATAAGTGCAATTTTAACAACAATGCGCCTCAACTTATTATTTATATATGTTCGTTATGGATCGGATCTACAAACACGCTTAATAACAGGCAGAAAAGTGTTCAAATTGTGCTTAATTTCAGGTTATTTACATTTTATTATTACAGGATATTTTGTAAATGTAAATATTTTCATAATTTAATGTTATGTTTTGCACTAAAACAATTACAAAAATGTGAAGCTGAAAAAAATAAAGTACATTTTTTTGGAAATTATTGTTATTATTTTACTGTAGATCATATTAGTCTGAATGTGGAACTAAAATGAGTTCAACAGCCTTGATTGTGGATTTTTTTACACTTCGCAAATTCATCCCAGGGGCCGCAGCAGAACCTGTGGCGTACCATGTAGAGGAAACGCGGCGTGAATGTACCTTAATGGGCCTTCGGAGATCCGGTTTGGTGATCCGCAGCCAAACCAGGCCCGCGATGGCCATGCCGACGCACAACCACGTGAAGAAACTGAACAGGTTGATGACGGAGAAGATGTCCTGGGAGATGGCGTACATCATAGACAGGAGGCACTGAGAAGACACGAAAGACCACAGACCGCTGACTTATGGACTCGATAATCCATAAACTGTGTGTAAATAAATGTACGTTCCATTATTTATTCATTATTCTCACAACTACCTTTAATAGAATTACATCTAACCTGTCCTGATGACGTGCGGTACTTGTTGTTTCTTGTTATTTTGTTCAACATTTGTGTGTGTTTTTATTCAAATTATTTCACATTTTTTTATATAATCTATGTTTTAATACTATGACTGTTATTAATGCTTCTTTGTACCTATTTCTTCTAACTTATGTAAAGTGTAAGAGCGTATATAACAAAACTAAATGCATTATTACTATTACTAATAATAATAATAATAATAATAATAAATTATTTCTAAATGACTACACTGGACAAATAAGACACACCTTGTTTTGATAGAGTATAGTTTAACTGTTTGTTTGTTTTTAGCGTTCCTCTTAGTTTATTTTACATATAGACGTTTACAACATTTTAATGGAAAAATCAATACCAATTTATGTCCCTGTTTTGAACAAATGAAATCAAATCCCCCTTTATTTTAGATTTGAGCATTTTTTTGGACACAATCTGCATTTCTTTCAATAAATTATATGTTACGTAATTATAACCGATAACTATTGGTAATTGTTCATATAATTAAAAAGGTCTTATATCTGACAATGATCCTTTCTCATAATTCAAAGACCCTCATGAGGTATTTTATTTAACAAAGCTTTAATTAATATGACTTAGATTCTTCCCTATATATATATATCTATCTAAATTACTGTATATATCATATTATACTGTATTGTATTTTTTCTGCCTTTCCTATTGTTGTCTAAGGCATACTGCTGTTACAATTCAATTTCCCAGTTTGGCATTAATAAAGTACTTCTATTCTATTCTATTCTATTCTATTCTATTAGTGCACATTTTTTTATTCTATAATCTGTGTTTTATACTATGATGAATAATGTATATTCTTCTTTATAACCACCTAATTCTAACTTATATAAAGTGTGAATTTCTTGAAAAACACAATAAAACTAAACGAAATGCATTACTGTTAGCATAAAATAGTAATAATAATAATAATAATAATAATAATAATAAAGGATTATTTCTAAATGACTATACTGGACAAATAAGGTAAACTTTGTTTTATTGGATTACTTAATTTGAATGTTTTTTTTATGTTTTTAGATTTTTGAGCTTCCTGTATTTAATATTAACATTTTAATGGAAAAATTTGCATTTTTTCCCCCCAAAGCGTCACGGTAAACGACCCAGTGACTCCAAATCAATATCAATTTATATTATCATTGTACTGGAAATGAAGCCCATCCCCCCCCACCCCCACCCCTTTCTTTTTTCCGTTATAGAATAGCACTTCTTTCAATACTCTGTATATTATGAAATGATGACTGATAACTAGACTCAATTTTCCTCATAATTCTAAGATCTTATCTCGTAATTATCTGACGATGATCTTATCTCGTAATTAGATGATTGTGGCTCAAAATTGCGTCGTTAGCTCCTCATTTTTGCAAAGATTTAATTAACATAACTTTGATTCTTCCCTATATCTTTGCGCTTTCAGAACCAGTTTTTCGGACTTTTTTAATTTGCAAATGTTAAAATTAAAACACATCTCCCGTAAACCTTCCCGCTGTCCGTGCTCATACAGCGTTGATACTGTGAATTGTTTTCAGTAGCCGGCTCTTACTGTGAATATGAGGGACGGCACTGGTGTGAAGAGATCCGTGTGAACCAATCCCAGAGCAGCAGGGAGTTGACCTTCTCTGGCTCCGGCATAAAACAACCTACGAGAGAGAGAGAGAGAGAAAGAGAGAGAGAGAGAGCCCGGTATTGATTATTGATTACCCTGTGATGGAACAGTTGGCCTATATAAGCCTCACAGATGCTTATTATACACATAGATCAACCAAATATTCCACTATCAATGAGAATACGAGCAAAATGAGAATAAAAACACGATGTGATCAGATGAAACTGGTCTGGTTCAGAAGGAAGTTTCACCACAATATATTTATATTTATTTATATTTATAATCTGATCAATAAGATGTGCACACTTGATCTGATAGTGTTTCTTTATCCACATAGAGCTAACAATAGTTCCAAGAAGGACCGAAAAAACTAAATTTATCTGTGGCTGATACACGTTGTATGGATTCTATGTAGCACTGAAGTTCCAAACTCTCACCAGCAGGGGGCAGCCTGGCAGCGGAACACACTTAACCCTATAACACCAAACGTATCGTATTTGATACATGAGTTTTGAAGCCATCTACATGATCAGTGTGATGTGTTTTTTTTCTGTAAAAACCTGACGTATACAATTAGATACATGCAATACACAGATAAACCACCAGGGGGAGGAATGCTGTAGTGGTTTTATTATATACATATAATATATACAGGGGGTGTTGAACATTACATCAAGACAGACAAAACTGCCTCATATGGTTACAGTGATTGGCTAATTGTGGACTAGTGTAAAATTACAGGAGACAGAGGGAAGGCCGAGGAGACAAAAGGGGAACATGCAAATCATACAGGAATATAATATGTCTTTAACATGTAAAATATGACAAAAAAACCCACTACAATACATTCACCAGAGGTCTTTCCAGTGACACAACAAGACTGTCATGTTTGTGTTATATTGTGTTTTTGTTAGTTCAAAAAAATAATAGTATTTGAGCATTGAGACCCGATGTATCAAATATGATACAAAATTAATAATGTATTAATAATACATTGAAACTGATATTTGAAAAAAAAATTTTTTTGGTTGTAAATATATTAACGATTAAAAACAGAACCATCAAAATGTCACCAACCGTGCTGAGGTGAAGAGGGATCCGTTAACAGCTCCGAAGCAGGAAAGTCCGACAAAAACTGGAATGAGCCAGGACATGACCCCGAGATGGTACTCTCCAAAACTCTGTCGGACAGGACAGGCGTTAACGGTAACAAATGAGGAAGTGCATCGCATAGATCTGGGTTTAACTCTGCCAGTGTTACGTAACGGTGTCAGCGCTCACCACGGCAACAGCCTCCGACTCGACCATGGTTTGAGGACTGATGGTGGTGAAGTAGGCCAGGTTGGTGAGAACGTAGACCACAGTCACTATAGGCATGGAGATGATGATAGCCAGAGGCAGATTCCTGTATGGGAAAGGTCAAAGGTCATTTCAGACAACGCCACAAGTATTTCAATAATTACGTCCTGGGTAAAAACAAAAAAAAAAAAATGTGTTTCATGTCATCCAGGGGTGTCAAACATGCGGCCTGGGGGCCAAAACCGGCCCGCCAAAAGGTCCAATCTGGGCCATGGGGTGAATTTATGAAATAAAAAAATTACACTGAAGATATTAACCATCAAAAATGTTCAAATAATTTTAGGTCAGACCAATAAAACACTATCATAATAACCTATAAATAATATAAAACGCATTTGTTCTCTCTTTGTTTTAGTGTAATTTTTTTTTTTTAAAGTTAAATTACACAAAAATTTTGACATTTACAAATTAGCCTTTTACAAAAAAATGTGAATAATCTGAACAAATCTGAACCAGAAACATCTCAAACAGAATTAAATGTAATTATACTAATATTCTACCTGTTATTAAATATTCTGTGTATTTGTAGATCCACTGTGATCTGTACGTTATAATGAACATGTGAAAATGAGGAACTGAGGACAAATAATGGAATAAATTGTAAAAAAAAAATTGCACTTTTTTCTTTATACATTTCTTTTGTTCATGTTTTTAAAGGATAGTTTGTAGATGTAAACATTTTAATAATACAATTTTAACTTTTTTCATGCTAAAACATAGAAATTACACATATAATTGTGGAACTGATATCATTTATATATCATTATGTTATTATTTTAATGATCCGGTGCAATTCAGGTCATATTGGGCTGAACCAACATGAATTTGATGTAATCTGATTAGTGATAGAACTGTTAATTATCTGAGTAGTCGTGTCCAGTGATGAGTCATGCTAATTAAGTGTTTTAATCTTAACATGCGTCACTACTAAATTAAACCCTTCGAGCAACAACTGAGACGATATAAGCATTAATTTTAGCATAATAACTTAATATGAATTATGGCACTTCCCAAATGAATTTTTTCTCTCCATTTAACCTTTCCTAAATGATTTATCATCATTTAATATAATATTATCTTCTGAATTAGCCATTTTTTTCAATTAAAATCACATGTTTTTCTACGTTTAACTCACTGATCATGTGGATGTTCATAAAAGTTCACTGTTCACTCTACCATTAACTGAACATAATCCCACTGTTATTGATCCAACTCCACAGGTTTTACTGGTGAATCAATGTTGTAGAAGATGACGGTGTTTCCATGGTAACTACGGAGCCTCTGAACGTCCGAATGGGTCATATCTGATGACCACGAAACTGTATTTTACATGTATTGATAGGATTAGTGGATTAACAGTTTTGCTTTTGGTCAACGGTGGATGTCTGGGTGTTTATGGGTAAAATGCAAATGAGCCAGTTCAGGCCCCACCCCCTCCAGGTTGTTGACTGCTCTCTGTCTGCTTTCTTCGCACAACGACTGAACATTTGAGGTAAATATTAAGTAACAGGCTCAGTCATAAAGGAGCGTTATCACATTTAAGTCACCTCTCTGGATTGATCATCTCCTCAGTCACATAGTTCAGGTAGTTCCTGGAAAAGATCGGCACAGTTCAAGGTGAGTTTTTGTCAGAAAATAAAACCTGAAATTACAACACAGATTTATTTTTTTTATTTTTTTACATCCAATATGTCTTACCAGCCTCCAAAAGCAAAGAGACCACTGTACAGAGCCAGGACAATGTGATCCACTCCCCATTTACTGCCCTCAAATGACTTTTCTAGTGTCAGATATGGAACGTCACCTGCACAGAAAAAAGAGAAACACAAAAACGCAGCTTTGTAAGTGTTTTTATGAACGTTATTAGGTGTTAAACCATGCTGATTTATGGAAATGATGCATAAATGGCTATAAAAGAGGAACTAACGTGAAATACACAAAAAATTTTTACTTAACTAAACCCTACAGACTTACACTTAGAGCAAACACACGCCAGTGATCATTTATATTACCTGTAGGGGGTAATCCATTGTTTGGGTTGTTTGTTTGTTTGTTTGTTTAGCAGCAAAACTATAGGTTGAATTTATATCAAAATTAGGTTTATAGATTGCCAGTGATGTAGAATAGATCCCATTACATTTTGGAAAAAGTAGGTCAATTTTTATGAATTTTTCAAGTCTTTTTTCCCCATTTACTTATAAATGGGAGAAGATTCAAATGTCTGTAGCAGCAAAAGTGTTGCTTGAATTCACACTAAATGTGGTTTATACATAATATATAATCTGACAGAAAAGAAGGGGAAAAAAATGCACAAACAACGGAAAACATAACAGCGACTTAAGATGAAAATCACATTAAAATTATTACTGATTATGGAATTTAATGCTTAATTTGTTTATTTTATCTGTTTTGATTTAAGACTACATTGGCGTTAGTGACATCATTAGCATAAGGAAGGAAATAACTGTATTCTGAGGTTTTATTCAACACGACAACAATGAGGTAAAGGACAAAACAAGACATAAAATATATATATTAAAAAAAAAAATAAAAAAAAAAACTAGCACAAAACCAGTACTACATTAGTACTTCTGTATGAGTCACTGTACTTGTACTTTAGAATAGACTGTGTACTTTTACCACTTCTACTACTAAGAGTATTACTTATTTTGAAGTAAATAACTTTATGATAGCAATTCAGGATTTCTGTGGGTATCAGATAATCTAATTTAATGCTTTTTAACGCCACTTCAAACAAATTTAACACCCATATCCAACTGCAGAAACACTTATATATATATATATATATATATATATATATAGTTTTATGACAGTTTATCGACCGCAGGTTTTAACCAGGTTCTGAATAGTTCCTCCTCCATTCACTACTGCTGAACCT
>JAPSES010031726.1:0-12768 GCA_029822895.1 Maxillicosta whitleyi
AAATCCATTCATAACTTTTTGAGTTATCTTGCTAACTAACAAACAAACAAACCCTGGCAAAAACAGAACCTCCTTGGCGGAGGTAACTAAAAATGAGGATGGGATTTGAACCTACGCACGCAGAACAGGATGGATGAGAGCTGGGCCACCTGGGATAAACAGTGTTTGTCGAGTCAGTTCAGTGCATGAAATAAGTGAATTCCTGGTATGATTTGAGGCGTGACAGTCGATCTGTCCTGCTGATGGAGCTGTGCTGTAACGCCACCATCATGTGGCAGACACATTATCATATCCAACTAAACTGCTGCCGTGGGGGGGCAACGATCCCTAAAGTAATAGAGCTCGCTCAAGCAGCTGGATTGAAATATGCACCGAATGGACCAGGACACACATCACTGTGAACTGGGTGAATGAATCATTCCCTCTGAGGGTGTCGGGGCTGAGACGCACAAAAAAGCAGAGCGTTTGTTTGACTAACGCAGCTCGGCCTGAGTCACAGCTCGCTCGCTCAAGAGAGGTGAGATACTGTTTATGGTGTGCAGATAAAAATACCAGCCCGCTGCCTTCAGAAGCCAGCGCTCCAATGCGATAAAGTGTAACATATGGCAGCGGTTCAGTTCTGCCGCTGCCTGGAGTGGTGCCAGCCCACAGTCTGAGTCATTTCTCCAGCTACAGTAGAGGATTCAGTTCCTGTTACAGAGGTCATGTTACAGCGGCAGCCGGGGATGGAGGCTGAGCCGCTACAGAGAACATCATTAGAACAGAAATCAAAACAGCATCAAGGCAAATTAGCAGTAATTCAGCCGCATCGACAGGTCGAGTCCATATGCTCTGTACTTTTATTTGCATACATTTTCACCGCTTTGACGGAGGGTTTGTTCTGTTTTCTACTTTTAGTGATTGATTGATTAATTAATTTACTGTAATATTATCTCCTTTATTTTGAGTTTTTTTTTCTGCGTAATTCAGGTATTTTTCTACATTCAGTTAACTGATCTGTATGAACTGTAGATGTTTATGAAAGCTGAGATTAAAGTTAAAGTGAAACCTGAAGAAAAAGTGATTTTTTTCCCATAAACCCACTGTCACTGATCCAACTTTATGGGTTTTACTGGTGAACCAATGTTGTAGAAGATGACAGCGTTTCCACGGTAACTGCAGAGCCTCTGAACTTCCAAATATGGTCATATCTGATAAGAATGAAAAGATGAATAACTGTATTTTACACCAATTATTTCCGTGTATTGACAGAATTAATGGATGGACAGTTTACATCAATAGATTCTTTTGGTCGACAGTGGGTGTTTGGATCTTTATATACTAGTCGGGACAAATTTGGACCTATCTGATGACCATGAAAAAAAGAATTGTATTTTACATTAATTATTGACATGGATTGGTCAGATTAGTGGATCAACAGGTATTAAACAGTTCAGATCAGTGGATGGTTTTGTTCGATGGTGGATGTTAGGGTCTTTATGGGTTAATTATAAGTCTATGAGTAAAGACGGGGTTTATAAATGGCAGATGCAGTGGTTGTAAGAAGCAAAGAACATGTACTAACGTTGTCAAATCAAAGTTGTTTTATGACCTACATTTGAACAGACATACCTGTATGTTTATTGTGTCATTGAATGTAGATTTTCTATCATGTCTGTTTTGTGTCATAATGCACTGATTTCAATCTAAATAAAACACGGAATGGATGATGAAATGAGACAAAATGATATAGAAGAAAAACTGACATGAAAATGGGATAAAATATGGGATGATATTAAACACAACAAAATCCATCTTTAGTGTCTGTTTTTAGTTTGTGGTTAATTGTTTGAGTGAAATGAATCCATTTGCAGTTGTTATTTAACAAGATAAAATCACATAATTAAATGGAAAAACAAGATAAAATAAAAATGATGTACAGATCTAATACAACGACAAGGCTTAATGTACAGCATGTCATAAACGTGACAGATTCTCAACAGTCTGGTTTCAGATACCTGCAGGTTTGTTTGCAGGAGTCGAACCGTTCTTAGTGGCGTTCGCTCTAGGAGTGGGTGTGGCCTTTGGAACAGTTGGGCGTTTCTCATTCTCTGGAGTCTGGAAAACACACGAGTGACAGGCGAGTTAGTGTCCGGAAGAGTGTTTTCATTATCGGCGCTACAGGTTTGATTGGACATAACATCATTTTCTGAGGTTGTAAAAGTTTGACCAAGTGAAATTAGCAGAAAACAAAAAAAAAAAGCAAGGTTTCCCAAAGGTCAGGACCCAAAGGAAGATGTAATGTCTAGATTTGTACTAATTCTTCCAACTGTACAAACATGACATCTGTTTGAATCATACTGTGAAGAATAAAGTTTAGCAGCAGCAGTAACAGAGTCAAACAAACACCGCAGACAGATGCTGAAGTTAATACTAACAAGCGCTTTATGCAAAACGCTCTAATATTCCTGTGGTACTTTGGTGATTTATAACGAACAGCATCTCAGTAGGAAGGTTTAGACCGTAATTTAATGATGTGTAAGCAGTGGGATCCATTTGAAGAGGAGATCATAACAAATACAGACTGATTGCCAAGCCTTAATGCATATATAACAGCATGAACACTGGTCAGACATTATATTCAGACAGTTAAAACAGTAATATGCTGATTATTTCGTTATAATGGAGCGTTTAAGTTGGTTGGAAATATTAAAGTTAAGGTTCATGCATGTTTGGTTCTTGAAATTGATGCATTGGAGCGACAGGACACGGGGAACGCAATAGTCTGACTGGTTCGGAACATCTCCAACCTGACAGTTCTTATTGGGTGTTCCCAGTCTAACACATCTGAACCCAGTGAAGTGTCTGTAGAACATGACATTACATAACATTAACACCACCTAACACCAGCTCTGAGCCAAAACCTGCACTGACAGAGGAGCTCAGAGGGTGTGCTGGGGTATCTGGCATTAGAATGTCAGCAGCAGCAGATCATCGGATCCAATGAGCTACAATGCTGCACGTCCATGAACTGGATGAGTTTGTCCGTAACGTCCCATGGATCATGTGTAGGCAACCATTAACACCTAAAACGGCCATTTTTGGACAGAACCTATTCATTTTTTCATCTGTCTGGAGCCAAAAAATGTCTATTAATATGTCTGATCTCAAAGGGGTGACTTATTTGTCATGACTGTGCAGCAAAACATGCCTGTTATGTGAAGACTTCCTTTGTAATCCTTTGTAAAGACAAATGCCCTCAATGTCATATGAATAAAATGTCATCTGCTTTTACATCACATTCCGTTTACGCTTTTATCCAAAGCAACTTACATGGTATAGACATGTATAGCGTAAAGGACCTTGCCCAAGGGCCCACCTGGGATTTGAACTGGCAACCTTATGCACCAAAGTCAGTGCTTTTACCACTACTACTGCTGGAAAAAAACCAAATGTGGCCCCGGAGCCACTGATGCTCCACTGGACTGAATTGTAGTTGTTTTTGCAGACTGGGAAAACCCAAATAAGACGTGTAGTTTTGGACATGTTGAGTCCTGCAGATCCTTCCATTTGATCATCATTGAATCATCATCGTGTTACAGCTGATCAGTCTATTTTATTACCAGCTGACGATCCAATGAACAGCCTCTCTTGAGCCCTGACATGAAGTTTTGGAGACAGAAACTAAACTAAATGACAGGAGTTTTCTGTGTGTTGTGTTATACTCACCTTGGCAGCCTTAGCTGTGCCAGTTGCCGTTGGCGACCGCTTAGTGGCGGTTGGTGTGGTCGCCTTGGGGACAGGGTTTTTTTTATTTGCTGATGCAGTGGTGGGGGAGGGGCGTTTGGCCGAGTTGGCCTCGCCATTGGTGGAGAGGGTGGATGGGCGGGAGTTTGGTTTGGCTGAATCCGCATCAGGCTGGTGTAATGGAAATAAAAGCAGCCACAGCCACACAGGAAATCAAAGGCAGAAAGACATGGGAGAGTGTAGAAGGAGAAAGAGAAAGAAAAAGCAGTAATGGAATCAGGGATTTGCAATGCCAGCGTGGTATGGCAGCACAGCCAGTAAACACATGACAATAACAGAGCTCATTAAGTCAATCTGATTAAAGCAGTAATAGTCACGTCTGATGGAAAAGCAGAAAATGACATGAACATCAGAGTCCAGGTGTTAGACACATCCAGGGTGACCAGGTTAAGGTGGGACCATCAGTTCTATGTTCATTAAGTGTTCATTTGGTTTTATATACAGGTAGTCCTCGGGTTACGAACTAGTTCCGTTCCTACGCTGTCGACGTAACCTGAATTTACACGTAACTCAGAATTAACCCTTTAGTAATCCTAAATACCCCCTAAATCCCCAAATAACTATCCAAATACATGTATTATACTTCATATTAATAAAATAAAGTAAAAATAAGATACTGTACGTACAGTATACAGTATGTATGTACAGTAAAGGCGGACAAGACTCCGGTGTCGTAAAGTCGAAATAATGTAAGTCGGGTACGTCGTAACACAAGGACTACCTGTATATATGTATATGTATATATATATACATGTGTGCGTGTATAATGCAATAGAAAACATAAACGCATTATTTTTACAGACTTGTTCACAGATATGCATATTGTTATTATTATGTTTATTCATATTTTATGTCTTTTTAAAATTTTACTTTTACTTTTACTTCTATTCTTATTTTACATTTGGTTAAATTTTGTTTTGTTTCTTATTTTACGTTTAGCTTTTTGTGATTTTATCTTCAAAAATTTTTCTGACGTACTATTTTTTTTAAAATTCTTATAGTTGCATTGACTGGAGCAGCACTCCTAATTTCTATTCTATTCTATTCTATTCTATTCTATTCTATTCTATTCTCTTTATTTCCTCACACCTACAGTAGCAGGAGGAGAAAACAGCAGTAGATCTGAGCAGATAAACTACCTTCTGATGTTCTGTGTATAGGTTCAACATCTGTTTTCTTAAATCTCAGCGTCGGTAACATGTCCCACCCTTTGGGGGACAGCTGGGACCTGGTCTCCCACGACACATGCACAGACACACAGTGATGCGTCTTAAAGTTCTGTGTCGGTGCTGAAGCGTGGTGATGCAGCAGAAGCAGCGTGTCCATGCATGTGTGTGTTCTGCTCAAAGGCGCCTCGGCAGCCTGCCGTCTCAGGCCAACGCTGTGACCAGCCTGTTTCTGTTGCCCCTGGAAACGCCACCATCCTTCATGCGTGTGTGACCCACCTTGCTCTTGTTGTCTTGTGGAGTTTTGGCTCCGTTGCCGGTCGGAGACTTGGCCGGACCTTTCCCTCCTTTCTCCTCTTTCTTCTCCACCGGTTTCTTCTCTTCTTCCTTCTTCTCGTCTTTGTTGGTCTTCTCCGGTTTGTCCACCTTCTCCGCCTTCTCTGTGTTTTTCTCAGCGTTCAGCTTCTCCGTCTTCTCCTCGTCTTTCAGGATTTTCTCTGATTGCTGGTTCTTGTCGGGGACAGTGTCTTTCTTCTGCTGCTCCTCTTTCTTGTCAGAGGTTTCCGTCTTGGACATGATGTCTGTCTTCTCTTCTTTATCCTTGTTGTCACTTTTCACTGTGAAAAAAAACACAGTACTAATTAGTAACATACTCTCACCAACAATAAAAGGAAGCAAATACCTTCAAATATGGTATAAGATTAGATTAGATCAAATAGATCTTTATTGCTCCCTTGGGAGAAACCTCAGGATATTAAGGTTCTAGTAGCAGCAAAACACTGAATGCACATGGATAAGAAATAGTAAGTTCCTTTCAGCTTTTCCCGACACAGGTTTTTATGTTGGATGCCCTTCCTGACACAACCGGGATTGGGACCAGCACCCCCTTGTGGCTTTCATTGAGACATATAGCACAAAGGACCTTTCCCAAGAGATCACCTGGGTTTCGAACCGGCCATCTACCGCATCAAAGTCAGTGTCGTTAACCACTATTCCACCCAGTTAGTAATAATGCACATGAATAAGAAACAGTACAAGAAAATAGTAATAACAATAACTATAAAAATAGTAATGAAAAACAGGCCACTGTACATTAGAAAGTACTAGTGGAAAGAAATAATAATAAAGAAGTAATAATAAATAATAATTATGTTATCATATTATAGTATGCACAATACACACACACACACACACACACACACACACACACACACACATATATATATATATATATATATATATATCCTCCTGAGACCCAGCCATGCATTTTGTTCTCTGTAAAAGACAAGACTTTCTCAGCTTTATTTTAAAAAAAAAAGCAAAAAAATGTCAGCTGCAAAAGACATCCCATAAAAATGTTAAAAATGCATCTGAAAAAAACTGTTGTATCATGATGTCTCCGATGAAGGCAATTATTTAATGTAAAGAAGCCAAAACTTGTTCTGGGTCTCAGGAGGTAAAAAAAAAAAATCTGAGCTGAATGTGAACCCTGACACCCCCACCCTGTTCTAGATGGAAGTGCTGCACCCACTTCTACAAAACTAAATCAGCTTTTTACAAAGTTCTAACAGAACGGAACAAAAGACAGAACCATGGCCTTGAATAAACCTGCACTGACTCTTCCTTTCAACTGTTCCACATGT
Source organism: Maxillicosta whitleyi (assembly GCA_029822895.1). Taxonomy (NCBI): domain Eukaryota; kingdom Metazoa; phylum Chordata; class Actinopteri; order Perciformes; family Neosebastidae; genus Maxillicosta; species Maxillicosta whitleyi. Next base: position 6,596 of record JAPSES010031726.1, read on the forward strand.
TGACTGTGTTGACTCCTTCAAGTGTGTTGTTTCCTTTTTTAATTTTCTTCTACTGATGTAAATTAGTGAGAATGCTTGAATCTGGTCCAGAAAATCCAAATAAAGAAGGAACCAGATAAACTACACTTTGCTTTCATTAATGTTCTGTTGCTGTTAGCTGATGATTTTGCACATAACATATAATCTGAGAAAAAAAAAATCTAAATCAGTCATTTTTCATTTTGCTCCGACAACAAAAGCACTTGAACACAACGCAAGTGTATTTTCAAAAGTGACAAATGGAAAGGATCATCTGAAGGCAGCAGAAGCTCCAGACGTGCTGTTGAATCTGAGCCAGTAACTGAATACGAGGCCGTTCTGGAAGATCCGAACCCGGAGCCGAAATAGGAGGAAGTTATCTAACATCCTGGATAAACTGAGCGGTAGAGACGCTCCGTCCACATAATCTATCACATCAAATAATGAGGTAAGTGCCTCTCCATGTTTGTTATTTATAGAAGTGAATGTTCATGTGGGGACTTTATGTAGGTCGCAGCAGCAGCAGCAGATGCGTCGGGTCCTGGTGTGTAAACAGGTCATTTGTTCAATTAAACTCAGTTAGTCCAAGGCCATACATTATGCAAGAGCTCAAACTGTGTCTCTCATAACCATCATCAGAAAAAACACTGTGGTGTCATGAATCATCTAAATACAAACTGCATATATGAGGACTGTAACTTTTTTTTTTTTTTTTTTTACATATGTATATTTTTTTTATTATTGGTTGTTGTTAAACTCATCCCTTAATGTTCCAATATCTGGATGAGCATATTACGCACACTTTGAACTTCATGTTATAAAAGGTTGTATTATTTTTCACAATTTCTTTTGGGTCAGAATTCAAAAGTTGTTAATATTTACATGATTCTTTAAACAATTCTGACCCTTGCACATATTTTATTAGGTCTGAAAAAAGTAATCCCATTTTTACGTAGTATATTGAACCCCCCCACCGCCACAATTTTATTCTGTTTCTTTTATTTATTTACACATATAAATATAACTAAAACAAACACATGTACATTACCTCTATTGTTAGAAAGGACGGCTCAAAAATGTGCAGGTGAGGCTTTTATAGAATGACCTCAACTCGACCTTGTCTTTTTCTTTTAATTCTTTAAATGTCATTTTTCTTTTGTTTACATTACAAACACAGCGTTTTAAGGGTTAAACATTTGACAGTTGTTGAGCATTGAGTATTTTTGTTTATGGCTCAAATTGATGGGGAAAAAAAAGTAAATAAAATTAAAAAAATTGTACTGCTGCCACAAATTACAAATTTTCTAATGGTTGATATTTAGTCAAATTAATCGACTAATATAAACGACTTTGTTGTGTCCATTTTATTTTGAATAGAACTCAAGAGTGGAAACATAACATGTCACATGTGCCGTGACAAATAATTTTAATATATTATTTAAATGTACTTGTTGACTAAAAAATTTTCATGTGGAATTACGTCACTAAAACTTCATCATTACTACTGCAGTGACATGTGATTAAGAAGAACACTGGAGGGTTAAACACACTGGACTTTCTTCATTTTGACTAAACTCATCAGATGCTCAATGTTGACCAAAGAAATACACCAGTTCAAAACTGGTCGGACAGCTACACTGACTCCCTGCCACCGCACTAATCCTGCAGTTTTGAGCCAGAACACCATTTTTAACACAGTATAAATAAACTAATATTTAGACGACGATATCTTAAAATGTGAATCATATTGTCTCCCAGTTTCCCTTGATAGAATATCAGAATGAGAGTCAGCGGAGGAAAATTTAGATGTTTTTCACAGCCAGTTTTCTGTCAGATTGGTTTGTTTGTTTTAAAAATATCTAAAATGTGGGCAGTGATTCAGAGATCTGGGCTAATCTGGCTCCTTTACAAGTGACGCTGATGTGGAGTCGATGACAAGCCTGCGAACGCTGCAGCATCCTGCACTTCGTCAGGATCGCTTTTCTCTTAGTATGTTCGTTTAATTCACATTATACAGGGATATTTTTATTTGCATAATAAATGCTGCATAAATTACACCCAAACACTTTCATTTCTGGGAGGTATGTATGCCTGTTCTGAAAACTGTCAGGATTATTGCACTGTTGGCAACATTCAAACAGCTTCAGAAAGATGAGATTGGCTGCTTATTATTATTATATTTATATAACACATTAAGGTAGAGGCCTTCATTAGATAAGGGGGAGGGGTGGAAGTGGGCACAGCAGAGAGCAGCAGAGTGTAGTCAGTGAGAGAGAGATGGAAGAGGTTTTAGTGGTGTTTTTACATTGACTTCTTGTAAATAATTGTATATAATAATGATAGAGCTGTTTTGGAGTGTTACATTTTTGTGTTTTGCTGAGTTTAGCTGTTTTTAATCTGTATTTTTCCAGTTTGCATATATAAATATTGACTGACGATGGATGTTTTTGTCAGTGATATGAGGGGCTCTGTCTATAACTGGACAGAAAGTGAACACAGACTGTCACACAGAAGAAGAATGACAACAAAGAACTGAAAATAAGAAGCTGGGACATGGACACACATGGACGCTAAAATGTTTGAGCACATGTAGCTGAAAGTTTCGTATAATCTCAGAAAGTTTTGTTACAGTTGTGCAATTTATCAGAATAAACATGATAATTAAATGGCCAGATATTTAAAGTTAAGTTCTTGCTGAAAAAATGTGCAAAAGCATTCGTAAAAAAAGACCATTTCTGACTCTGTTATTGCAAAAACAACAAAGAAATCTAGACGACCTGTTAAAGTGGGAGTTCTTATAGAGTTACAGCGACAACAAAAAACGTCCAGACCCTAAAACTTCTACAAGCCCAAACTAAAAAACCCACTAACTTCCTTTCTAATATGCATAGAAAGGAAGAAGAGTTTATTTCTAAGGTGAACGAAGCATCTCAGGAATTTCAAAACTAACATTCTTAAAAAATCAAACTCAAATGTCCCTTTCAGTTGAAAAACAAAAACACCTTCATAAATTCCTTTCGTAAACAAATATAGCAAGATCTCAGGAATCAAAGTGAATTAAAAAAACTACTTTGCATTTGGCTGATGCTTTTATCCAAAGTGACTTCCAAGGTAAAGGCGTGTACAGCATAAAGGACCTTGCCCAAAGCCCCACCTGGGATTCGCTCTGGCAACCTTCCACACCAGTCAGCAGTGTAAACCACTAAGTTGATATTAGTCGATATTAATGCTATTTGATGTATGTTTAATGAGAGAAATGGCAGACACTCATACCAGGGTTCATTTGAGAGTCCACTGTGGAACTGGTTGGTGTTAAAAACGCAGATTCACAGCGGGAGCCTGAGCCAAAAGTGCCCGCAGAAGTACTTGGCTGCAGTGACCATCTTTGTCCGGAAGGTCATAAGGTCACACTGAGTCTCTTTCAGTGCGTTGTTTTCTCCCAGGTCGATTAACTCACGTTGCAGTGCAGCAGCGGCAGAGTGTCGACAGGAAAACCGCTCCAAAAGTGTAAGTTCCTGCTGCAGCGTTGAAATCTGAGTGTCATCCACATAACTAACACGACTAAAGCTGGCGTGAAGCGAAGGTGAAACTTAACATATTTTCAACTCTATGCCTCTTGATAACTTTTAATCTATCACAGTTGGGGGGGCGATGAGGGCCAGTGGACAACAACAGAACTGGTACTAGAGGATGATACGTTGTCATGTCTTATGTCTTCCTGTTTTATTTTGGAATTTTCCTTCATGTGTCATGTCCTGCGTCTTTACTTCCTGTTTCCCTTGGTTCCTTTGTTGACTCCTCCTTTTGTGTGCACCTGTCTCCTGTTGTCTCCCTGATTCCCTGTGTATTTAAACCCTGTCCTGTCATTGCTGTGTTACCAGTTTGTTTGTGTGACTTACCAGCGTTTTTCCTAGTTCTGATCTCCCGTGAATGACCCTCGTTTTGATCCAAGCTCTACTTTCTGCCTGCTCTAGTCTGTACCTTCGCCTGTGTGATTTGGATTTTGTATTTCAGGCTTCTCTTCTTGTCTGCCCCCCAACTGGTACCTTTGCCTCGCTGACTTATCTGGAGAAACGGACCTCGGACTGGCCCGAGTCCGTGTGCTCCTTTTTGTTTTGTTCAATAACCTGTTTTTCCTGTATCTCTGCCGTTTCCCGTCGTCCTCTGCATTTGGGTTCACGTCCCTAGTACCAGTTGTGACATACGTGAGGTTAAAGACGGCAGGACCAGAGCTTCGACATGAAGGCTTGAAGCTGTGGGAGGACAGAGACAGGGGCTCTTTGTTGCCACTAAGACACCTTACATAACCGTGACAGTGGACAGGCCTGACTGCACTCTGGCCCAACGTCGCTTCATTTCCCTCCCTGCTGAGGTTCGCTGTGTGATAACTGCTTTGTCTCAATGCAACAATGCCAATTTTCCGCCGCTGTCCTTTCTCCTGCAATCAAGCGAATGACACCGACGGCGTCCCTTCAGAGCTGTAGCGGCCTTCAAACAAAACCCATTTGTTTACACTGCGCCCGATAACTAGCTGAGCCTGGAGACCAAATCAAGGCTTCGATTCACACAGACGCTGCCTGTGTTGTCATGGAACAACACAGGGAAAGAGTTGGCGTCCGCTGGAGTTTGACGGCTGCATTCCCAATCCTGCTCTATAATGAAGTTGATGCCTGCCTTGTTATGTTAAGCCGATGCTAATGCAAAGTCATCACTTGCTGCAGCTGCTTCACAAAGCTTTTTCATGCATTTTAATGGTGTTGATTCCTCTCGTCTTTGCAGGGTTTTTGGTCCTGTTTGTATTTAGTGTCTAACAGGGAAAATAGGCACCAACAACATGACTGATTTCACTTCTACAAAGACATTAAAATCAGGCGAGGATAAGAGAAATGAAAATATACCCCAGGAGCCTGCTGCAAGAAGTAAGAGTATCTGAAAAATAAGATTAACATGTTGTCTTCTGTGGATATTAGACCTAACGTTGCATTATATCATCACTATTTCCAGTCTGTGCCATTCATAATAACACAACCGGTTTGCATTTTTAAAGAAAATCCAGTCCTGGTCTACAACAGAGATGTCAGTCATTTTAGTTCAGGTTCCATATTCAGCACATTATGACCTAAAGTGGGCCAGACCAGCAAAATAAGAGCATAATAGCCTATAAATACTGTCAACTCCAAATATTTCTCTCTGTTTCATAGTAAAAAAAATTAAATGGGATTATGAAAAAGTTTACATATACATACTATCCTTTTTTTTTTTTTTTAAATTGAATAACATGAACCTGAAATTTCTTAAGAAAAATAAGTGGATTTTTAAGAACATTATGCCTCCCCTTATCATTTACATGTATTGATATAATTGGCAAAAGTAGTGGATCAACAGTTATTAAATATTTTAGATCAGTAGATGCTTTTGGTCACTGGCGGCTGTCTAGGTCTAAAAGACAAAAAGATTAGATTAGATTCGATAGAACTCTATTTATCCTTTAGGCGTCGGGAAACGGAGGTTCCAAAAGCAGCACAGCACTGAATATACACACAAGAAACACCACAAAAAATAAAAAATAAAAAAAACAATACAATAACATCACTATAAAAAACGATAAAATGTAACATTAACATAACTGCACACTATTAATCCACCCTGTCAAACTATAGTGTAACTGTTGAAAGTTAGTGACCTATAACGTACAATAGAGTCTTTGTGGAAATCTCAGCGTATTCTTCAGATTGAAAAGATATGTCACCATTTGACCTTGAAAAAGTGGGTCAAGGTCACCTATTTTCAATAGTCTTCTGCTTCATACAAAGATGCATCTGTGGTATAATGTTTGTGGCAATATTTCAATGCATTTTTCAGATAATGTGATTATGTTGAATCCATGTTGAATGGACAGACAAAAAAAAATTACAATACCCTTCTGCCGAAATTGTCCCAAAGGTAAAAACAGTATTTTGAAAAATGCAATTGCACATTGGAAAGTACTAGCAAATACAAGTGGCAAAGTAGTAGAGGTAATAATAATAATATAATAATAATGATGATGATGAAAATCTAATAATGTTGTAATATTATAATATATAATATTATAGAATGCACAATATGTATGTGTATATGAACATATATAAATAGTAAGTTTCTTTCGGCTTTTC
>JAPSES010031737.1:0-12768 GCA_029822895.1 Maxillicosta whitleyi
TCCAAAATGTAATCATCTGTTCCTTGTCTCAGAGCGAACATTTCCTCAAAATTTCATTAGGTTTGGTCAATAATTAACCGAGACACTGAGAAACAAATTTTTTGGCCCCATTGACCCCAATGTTTATGAAAATTTTAAAGTGATGCAGAATCTAGGATTTGTTCTGGATCATCCCCAAAAGTTAATCATTTCTTCCTTGTGCCATTGCCAACAAATCCTGAAAATTTCATCAAAATCCATACATAACTTTTTGAGTTATGTTGCACACAGACAGACGGACAGACAGACAAACAAACGCCAGCAAAAACATAACCTCCTTGGCGGAGGTAATGATTCCATAAAGTGAAAACCACTGAAAGCAGCTTCATAGTCATTCCTGTTAACTGCACTTTTTAGGTGGGACATCTTTCGCGTTAGATAAGGTGTTAATGAGTTATCTTTAGAGGCGTTAGTAGCCATTTCAGCTGTGTCTTTATGTTAAAACAGACTGTGGAAGAGAAAAGAGCGGGAGTGATCAACTCATCTAAATGCTCAGCACCTACTATAATTTAACATAAAAAGATTAATGCAATATTATGTTTTATTCTATGAAGAGATATGTAAATTACAGAAAAAAACATGGCCTTAAGACATCTCTGGTTATAGGATAAGTACCGGTGAAGAAACTGGAGGAAGCCAGGGTCTACTGTAGGTGCAGCTGATAATAGTCATGTTTTCATGGGGGAAATATACACATTAAATCAAATGAAGTGTAAAGCATAAATATATTCATTACAAAATTAATTCATTTTCTTTTTGTTATGCAAATGGATCTTAATGCAATTACTGGGTATTAATGCTTACTGCTGGAAGCTGGCTCAGAGTATCACTGCTGAGTGAGTCGCATTACTCATAATCCCATGACGTGTCGGGAGCATGACGGTGTCTGCTGCCATGGCGTCATGCGTGCTGATGCTCCACAGTCTGTACAACATACAATAATGCCAGGCGCAAAACATCTCATCCATGCATATCAATTCATGTGTTCCAATGGCTACAGTGATAAATACACTGTTAGTCTGTAATTAGTGATTCATGTTAATGCTGTGAGTGCATTCAGAGCATAAAAGCATACATTCTTACACAGAAGTTGAAAAGAAATTCTTCAGTTCTAACCAAATTATTATTTTAGAATTATTAATTGTAGAAAATGTTAAAAATGTAAAAAAAAAAATCGTATTACAATATTTTACACTATATTTTATGTAGGATGTCGGTAGGTATTGAGCAAGGTTATAATAGTTTGGGATTTGTCATTATAGTTTAGTTTTATTTAGTTTGGACTTTTTTCTCTAATTCAGTTTTAATTCGTTGTTAGAATAGGTTTGCTTTTTTATCATTATTATTATTAGTTCAGGGTTCTTTTTCCCTAAATGCTTAGTTTTAATTTAGTTTGAGTTTTTTCATGTCTTTTCTCTTCCTTATTGTCATATTCACATAAATCCCATACAGGACTCTGATGCTTCCTCCCACCTTTATTCTGTATGTTGACAGGTTGAGCGGGGATGAGACGACAACTCTAAACGACACGTGACGAGAAATGAGGCACCGTGAAGTGGCTTATGGTGCTGCCAGCTGAAACTGTTTGAGCGAAATAAATCAATTTCATATCAATCATTGACAAAGATGAAAATAAAGGGAATTTTAGCCCTAATTTTTATGCTTTTTAATACAACTCTGTTTCAGTTAGTTAGCATTGTCCCTTTAATTATGCTTTTTATTGATTTCAGTTAATGAAAATGTTTTAATTCTAGTTTTTGTCGTTTTGTTAGCTTTCGTTAACAATAATAACCTTGGTATTGAGCACATTTATTTGAGTGAATGTGGTGGTCATGTTTTTAATTTGCTTTTTGATCAAGTGAACATAACAGCTCAGCAATAGAATGTGTCCTAACCTCCTGGTTTTGGAAAATGTCCCACTATGAAAGCACCACACATACAGTGTCATTTTATTTATTTATTTGCACTTTAATACACTTACTCTTTGCACAGGGTACCTGCTTCATTCATTTTATTTTACCTGTTTATTTTTCCTTGCTCAGTGTACAGTTTATTTCCTTTCCTTTTTTTCCTAAATGCTTAGTTTTAGCATTAGGGTTTTCATATCTTTTATTTATTTTACTTTAGATGTAGTGTAGTGTAGCGTAGTTTACATCAGTTGTGTGAAGGGAACTCACAGTAAGAATTTCATTGCTCAGTACTGCTGTGTATAAATTTCATGAATCTTGAATCTTTACATAGATCATCAGCAGAGTTATTGAAAGCACTGAGAAATTATGCGGGGGAAAAAGACATGAACATAGAATGAGTGCAACCGTTCTCTTATTGGCTAATGGCCCTTATGTTTGTCTAAAAAGAGAGACATGAATAAATTCAAGAGTGTTTCTGGACCTGTGTTTTTGTCTGTGTGCCACCATTTATGCCAGCCAACCTTCACAGAACGATCCAAAAAGATAGAGATGAAGTCATTCTGATTGCAAATTATTCACATGTAGTACCCTCATCACTGTCTCATAGCAACATCCAGATTTGGAAAAAGCTCACCTTAAGGCTCTTGCAGAGTCTGTTCCTCACATACACACACACACCATTTTTTTTTCTTCCTAGTATCATTTCGTGACTCAGTGAATCCACATATCTTCCTCCTCTTGCAAACCCTGTTGCATTCCACATGGATTTCAAGGTTGAATTAACAGTTGTTTTTGGCAATGAAAAGAACAAAGCGCTAAGACAGACAAATAGTAAATCAAGAAAGAAGGCATGTAAGAAAACACTGGCCTTGAACAGCTCATATTAATGATCTGCAAAACACAAGGCCGTCAGTGCATGAATGTCAAACTGGACACAAACACTTCCCTTTTGACACATGTTGGAAGCTTTCATTGTAATTAAACACTTCAAACATCCATCAACATCTACTGACATAAACTGTCTAATACCTGTTGATCCACAAATCCTATCAACACATGTAAATAGTTGGTGTAAAATGCAGTCATCCATCTCTTCATGGTCATAAGATATGACTCATTTGGACGTTCACAGCCTTCGTAGTTACCATGGAAACACTGTCATCTTCTACAACATTGATTCACCAGTAAAACCCATGGAGTCGGATCAGTGACAGTGGATGGAAACACTGGGTTTATGTTCAGTTAATGAGATTTGCTGAGAATCACTTTCTCCAGTTTTCTGTTTTTATATAATAAACCTCAACTTTAATCACAGCTTTAATGAACATCTACATGACCAGTGAATTAAATATAGAGAAATAAGTGACTTGCACTGAAACACGAAATACAGGATATTATAACAAATAGTTTTTAAAAAATCACTTAAAAGGAGAAGTCTAGAGTAATTTATTTGGAAACTACCATAAAAGTAGGACTGGATCTTTATGGGTTAAAATTTAATGGTAAAGTAAAACAATTAAAGCTGCAGAAGCAACATTGATTCACAAATAAAACCATGGAGTTGGATCAATGATAGTGGATGGACACACTGGGTTTATGTTCAGTTAATGATATTTACTAAAAAAAAAAAAAAGTCATGTTTTCTTCAGTTCTTTAGAAAAAATGCTAAATACAGAGGATAATTGTATAATAAATGGTAATAAATCACATTTAAATGGTGAAATCTAGCACAAAAGTAACACTGGGCCCTTATGGGTTATTCTTGTCAAGCCTTTGTGGCTTTATAACTGTGTTGGAATATACAGTACATAAAAATGAATCAATAAAATAATTTCATGCAGCATAAATATCTTAAATCTGTATGCATAAATCACAGCCACTTGTTGTAAATGTAAATTTTTGACATATTTTTATCTATTATATAAAAAAAAAGGTGACAGTAAAAAAAAAGTGAAATGGTGCACTGTGTCCGGGTAGATTACTCTGCAGTTCAATGCCATTTGACTGTATTTATCATAGCTTTTGACCGACAGAACTATGACTAGAAATGAGTTTATGAGAGCAATAACACTGAACAAACACATTTGTGGGTTGTAAAATCCACAACAATGAGCTATAAGACCCCTAAACTACAAAATCATTTGTGGGGTTTTATTTTTTTACAACATGCAGCAAATTTCACATTATAAGCATCCTTGATCCAATTTTATCACTTAAAAACAACTGTTTTAATAATTTGAGACAATGCATGATTTTCATTTTAATATAAGAGTACAAGATAAAACAGGAGCATTGTCTAGAGGTTTAGAATAAAACAAAAAGTTGTGTTTTTTTTAACTGAGTTGTGCCATTTCCTGGAGGCAAATCATAAAAGAACAGCAAGATTTAACTACGTGATAAAAAGCCTCAGGATTCTTCACTACCCATAACGTAATTTCCATTATAACATTTTCCCATGGTGTCGAACACAGGGTTTCAATTTTACAGTCATTGTCCCTAAGCTGTGATAACCCTGTTTACATCATCAGTGTTTCTTTTTTTTTTTTTTTTCTTAAATCCACTTTTTTTCTTTTCTTTTTTTTTAAGGGTGCATTAATTTTCTTTTGTGAAAAAAAAAAAAACTTCTAACCTGCTCATTTAGCATTACAGTACAACCTGAAGGGAAACTAATGTCTTTCATAAAATATCTAAACATAATGAGTACATTTTAGCGACAGAAATAATGGTGTTCCTGTTTCCACTTCTAAGGTCCAGTGCATAGATTGTATATAAAATATGATGAATATGCTGAAGCCAATATCCCACCGTTACAGGAGCTGCTATGTTGTACCTGATAGATGGGACAGGATTTATAACTTCTATTGTCATAAATAGCCACTAGGGGAAGATTAATAGCCTACTACAGCTTGGCTTCATTTTGGGGGAAATATCACTACATGTATAACTACATACAGTCAGTGGTTTTGTGAGTTAAACCCTGTATGCATCAAACTCAAGACAAATCCAACAACTGTGTTACATAATGTAAAACATGTTTTGTTACTCACCATTAAAGCACCTCACAAACCCACTATAGAGCATACTCTCTCCAGGCATTATGGCCAAGTTTCATACAAATAGTTCCCAAATTGACAGGAAAATATACTCTTGATGTAGCGTATGTTCTCAACACTATAAAGAAGGCCAAAGTTCAACTCAATAACCGCTCCTCAACACACAGACTTGTGAAAACCACAGTGTGAGCCACATCATCACTGCAACTGGCAGGTGATAATGTAATCATTACTCACATTTCATTGGGAAAATCAGTGCACATTAGCTGTGGAAGTTTTACAGTGTTTCCTACAGCTTTGATGCAGATCAGGGGTAGAGAGCACATATTGAACCAGTCAGTTTCAAGACACAAGGGGGCCGCTTTTACGCAGAAGGAACACGTGTACTCAATGTAGCACAGCTTTCTTATGTATATTCACATTAAAAAAATCTCCCAAGACTCTTTTGGTGGAACCGCACCAGTACCTGAATTCCGCTCTGGCACCGTAACAACACCCCAAGAGAGCAGTGGACATGAAAGTTAAAGTAAAGCTGCCACTTTGGACCACTCTGATCCCTGGGCCTTAGGTTGGACCGCTGTTAAGAAGAAGTGGCTGCTGTCCACATTTTTCCAGCTCGGAAAAAGCGGACTGAGATGAGTGAACGGAAAGAGGACAAAATGCCTTCATCCCTCCATCATTGATGCCAACAATCCCCTACATGGACCCAAATGACAGGGCTGCCTTATAAATAGTGCCCAGAGATGGCTGTTGAGAGCTTTGTGGCCAACATTACAAACATCCTGTCACATATGGTGCTCAGTTGAACCTGCCAACACATACTGCGGCTGGGCATGTATGGCTGCAGACCTGAGGTCAGGACAAATTGCCTAGCTGGGTGTCTTTGCCAGATGAGAGCCGTAGCTAATCAGCGAATGGTATAATGGTGTGGGTGGATGGGGTCGCCGGATGGCAGAGTCTGCTGGTTTCAAAATGGCACAGGACTAACAAGTGAAGACAGAAGTCACAGCTGAGGAGCAGAAAAACATATCATTTATTGGAAAAGAAAGGCGGTCTCGCTGCACAACTGGTACATGTTTATAGTTTCTGTAAAGTAATTTCATGTTTCACTTGCTTTTGTCTTGGTGATGACTTTTATGGAAAGTAACTGGTTTACAGAATTTATTACAAATACCAAATGCCACAGCAAAACTCTGTGGCACCAGTAAATCTACACACCAAAGAACCCAGAAAAAGGAGCATTTATTGTCTGAATACCACAAATGTTTCAACAAAATTTTGAGTAATTCCACCAATTAGATGTGCAGATGTCCCACTGGATAAGTAACAAAAATGCAGGATGGTCAAAGTCACACAGTTTATCCAGGGATAATCTGGGTATCTGAGAAAGATTCATGATAATCGAATTATCCAATTGGTAGCAATTCCAGTCGGAACCAAACTGCTGAATTGACCTACTGACAGACCGACATACTGCTCATATGAGAATCATGGCAAGCTTCACTAAAAGTTTTTTCTTTATACGGTTCGATACTTACTGAATCAAACTGAAAATGATCTGCTCCTTTGGTATAACTGCGACCTGTGACATTAGTCAAAGCAACAAGCACAGATGTTCAAATCCCCTTCAGAATGAGCAGCAGGATATCAAAGGGTATAGGGTCTTAAAATGAAAAGGTCACAGATCTGCATGTGCCTGTATCCATGAGCAGCCTGACTAATTAACTGAACCCCCACCAGCCCATTCAATACCTCCAGGAAAGAGCATCAATTAAATGACATTAATGAAAAATTAACATATACATGAAAGGTGGACAAGAAAGCAACTGCTAACCCTGACTGTCAGTTGCTTTGCCATTTATACATTATGCATCAAAGAAGTATCAACACCCAGGAGGTCATCCTACATGGTCAGTAGGAGGTTAAAGAACAAGCGTAACTGACAAGGAAGGTCATAGGGTCAGTGCTCAATATCACTGCAACATGTTTTAGCCACAGCAGGCTAGAGTGCAACTATCACCAGCTGCACAAAGCCTGCAATCACTTCAACACCAGCTCCTGGAGATCCATATGAATGCATCTATCTATAGTACTGAGAATGAGTGGAAAAGGATGAATACAGAGGCATAGAGGGTCGAAGTTAGGGAGAAGTGAAGGGACAAATAAAACACATATGGGGTTTCTACAGATTTAATAACCTCACTGAAAACAGAGATGTAGAAATTCATGTAATGATGATTCATGATGAGGAAGAACGTCCAAGCAAAGGTTGGGTCAGATGTGCTACACCTTTGGCCAAGCCTGGCATTAGTATACTGCATAAACACTACAATTACATGGTTACTGCAAATGCAGTTTTCCAGCGTAATTAGCCATCCTCCATTTCATAATGAGGGGGTTTCCTAAGGATGATCCACATGTACTCTGTTATTTCCAACATTTGGTGCTTCCAAAGACATTCTGGAACACAAACAAGTACTTTTCCAGGATGGCACAACTAAATTTGAGTCGTTTCCCAGGCTGTAGGTACAGATCACGTATCGCTCTTCTAATGCCGTTACGTCTTTGTTGGCAACATTTAAGTAACTATTAAATCAGCCCTAAATCTAAGACTGTTCTTCTGATTCTTGACTGTATGCATATGTGCTTCAGAAGAAGGCAGCTGGATTTCTTTTAGATTCATGAAGACATTTTACCTCTCATCCAAGAGCCTTCCTCAGGGGGTTCCAGATATTTCACCTCTGTGATGATGTTGTTGACACATATGGAGTTAGTTGTAGTTTTTAGTGGTAAGTAAATTTGGTGCAGACGTCCATGATTCCCAAAGGTTCAACTTAATATTTTTTTTCATAATAGGGTTAAACCTGTATTTTTTTTTTTTTTTTTAGAATATTTTACATCACTCTCAAGTGCATGTGCTAAACCCATATTTACCCTTATACCCTTATATTAACCCTTTTTTTTTTCTTTCCGATATGTGACCTGTATGTGATCCATTAAAAACATTTTGAATAGCACGAATTGGATTTTTTTCTAATCTGACCGGAGGCCACTTTCATATGTGGTTCTAAATCCAATACGTACCCAATATTTTGCAATGCGTCTTCAGTTGGAACAGCTAAGTTGCATTTATCTGACCTTTATGTCATTGAAATATGACAAACATCACAATTCTGCGTCCCAGGAGGAGCAGTGGGAAACACATACAGTATTTTCTGGACTATAAGCCGCGACTGTTTTCTTCTTTTAAACCCTGATGATGCAGCTCAAGTATAGATTTTTATGGGCTGCTGGCCTCCAGGGGGCGCTCTTAACAGGAAACACAAAAGCGAGACAGACAGGTGGAAGAGGTGATGCACCAAGGAAGATGCTAGTTTTAAGCTGAACTCATTCACACACCCTCATCATGGAAAACACATGAACAAATGCATATGTATAAACACTGAAGAAGACGAGTTCAATGGTTTAAGCGGCAGGAGGAAGACGGAGATAGAGATCAATGACTTTTTGTTTTATTAAGCAGCCGTTTTACTGCTGTGGTACAGGCACTGTTTGGAAAAAAGCAGTGAAGGTATGGAAATAAATATTTAAATCATCTTTCTGTTTACCATCTTTCTGTGTAAATATCTCATGTCACAACGTGGACACCTGCGGCTTATTCAGGTGCGTCTTATAGTCTGGAAAATACAGTACTTACTTGCGTAAACACCTGTGTGGTCATGTATTACCTCAGAACCACTTTTGTTCATGCAGGTCAGTTCACAGTCACATTAGAAGTCACATTTAATGTGTAATATGAATGTGCACACAAAAAAAATAAATAAAAAAATCCAAATTGTGCTTTAAGACCTGCAGTCTGAGCAGAGCCTTGGTTAGTTAATTACCCTAACCACCACTATGGTGAACTTAGTAAATAATATCACTGTTAAATGATACCATTTGTTCGTCTGTTACTGGTTTGCCCTTGCATGTGTCAAAGCAGGGGAAAATATTCAGTATGTGTGGTGACAGAATAATGTTATGGAAAGTGCCTCACTCATCTACTCAGCCTCAAAAGCACAAAACACAGAAATATAAGTGAGTGATTTACCAAACCCACAGAGGACAGACCCACAGCCTACAGGGGCACGAGGAGCGAAATTACATAAGCCACCAGTGTAAGAAGCAGTATCTTTTACATTTTTATGTTAAAACTCTGTGTGACTCACAGCTCTAGATGATTCTGCAGTCACCTGATTGTCAGTCACATTCCTCTCAGCTGTCTGCGTCAAATAGTGCCACTGAAATATCTAATGTCAGACTCCAGCCACCGTGTCTAACCAGTACTTGCCATGGTAATGGATTGATCTGTGCGTTCAATAACTTCAGCCATCCATGCAAGAGTTTTTTGTCATGGACCAAAAAAAAAGATGATAGGAAAAAACACAGGCACATAGGAAGCACTTTATAAATAAAGCACCTAAAACTTTTAACCTAAAACAAAACAAAAACAACTAGAAATATCACATTTTAGTCAACCAAAAGTCCAAACACCATTTGACTGTGATAATAAAAATATATCTACTCAACTATATGTAGTATTTCTACCTTTATATTGAAAATTGACTGAAAAACATCATTAGAGTGTTTAGAATATGAACTGAATATATTTAACCCTGTGACCACAAGAGGGAGTAGTGAGGCACTTTGTCAGTCTCTCACGGTGAGATTAACTAACCTCACAAAGCATTCGACCAAATCATCAGAAAGTAATGAGATGGGATGAGAACCACTAATAAGAAACTTTTAGAGCCAAAAACTACAACACAAACTAAACTATGCTAACTGAGCTATAATGTAAACTATCAGCTGATACAGCACATGAAAATTATATGAAAGTGATATTTTGATCAAATATAAGTCATTGTTTGAATGACGAGATTTGATGATGCCGATTGAGTGGAACGGAGGGTTATTCAGTGATACAGTCTGTGAATACATAGTTGTAATATAAATGCGATTTCCCCCTCAGATGATACTTTGGAATACCAATACCACATAGAGTCTCTTAAATGACCCTGAGCCTCTACAAAACTGTTACTGTTCTGCAGTGAATGTTAACTCCCGTTGTGCATCATCACTATTTCTGCACTGTTGTTCCAGACTCCATCTGATAACATTACATTTCTGATTTCATTTCATGTTCCTCACACTGACATCCCTAATGCTCCTGATCAATCTGTGCCATTGTTTCCTTTCTGTTCACGGCAAATGACACTTAGACTAAAGCATATAACTGCAGTCAGGGCTGGACTGGCATCCGAAAAGGGCCCGGGCACTTTTTAACCACCTGAGGGCCCACCGCAGTTGTTAAGTATTAAGGCCTATATACGATGTCTGGAAGCATATGCAATAATGCAAAAAGAGAATGTTTGTTTGCATTGCGCAGTTTCAACAATTTAAATAAAGTGCATCAGCCTACATTAAAGAGGCCGTATTAAAAATGCTTTTTCACAACTCACAAAGACCTTCTTCATGGGGGAGATGGTCTGTCAAAGTGTCCTTTTCATGTTAAAGTATTTGCCAAAGAAACACTCCTAGAGATGTCTTTAAAAAAAAAAAAAAAAGGTTTATGAAAATATACTATATACATAAAATATTTTAAGTGAATTCCAAGGGCTATCACATGCCTTTCTGCCCCTTCTCATCAGGCTGGCAATAGCTGTACTATCTTGGAATACAGCTAACATCTACCTTCCTATCGTATAGAGCAGGGGTGTCAAACTCATTTTATTTCAGGGGCCACATTCAGCCAAATTTGATCTGATGTGGGCCAGTAAAAATAATAACATAATAATATATAAATAATGTTAACTCAAAACTTTTCTGTATGTTGTAGACTGAAAAAAGTTCAATTACGTTATGAAAATGTCGACATCGACAAACTCTGCTTTAAAAAATGTGAACAATATGGACACACTGAAAAAATAAGTGTAATTTTAACAATATTCTGCTTCAGTTTATCATTTTCACATGTACTTTATAACTTAGGCTATAGATCACAGTGGATCCACAAATACACAAAACGTACAATAACAGATAATAATATTGTTAAAATTGTACTTAATACATTTCAGGTTGTTCATATTTCCTCACATTATTCACATGTTTTGTGAAATGATACTTTGTTTTGGTGTAAATACATGAAAATATTTACAGAATTGTCAGTATTTATTACATATTATGGTAGTATTTTACCAATTTGACCCACTTGAAATTGAATTGGTCTGTCTATGGCCTTGAACTACAATAACTTAATATCTTGTTTAATTTTAGCATTTCACGGATTTGGCCCTCGGCCGCATGTTTGACACCCCTGATATAGAGCCATCCACCATGCCACGAGGCTGCTAGCAAGCTAATACTTACAATTATACAAGATGTCTACATAAACACATGCCATTAGAGAAGGGAAAGATTACAAAAACAAAGTATGTATAAGATCATAGTTGCACTGCACTAGACACGTCAAGCAGACAGTAGAGTAAATAAGATATTGGTTGGGTGTGAAAAAGGGAAGGGCATGACATGACTAACACATACTGGCTACTAGCAAAGCTTCAGACACATCGGCTTATACTTGTGACAGCACAACACTACTCAACACCAAACAGAAGATTCCTAACATTTAGCACAAGTTCAACAAAAGTATTGGACACATATTTGTGGTTGATTTGATAAAGTGGGGACGTCTGACCACTTTAGTCGTGCTAGTTTTGGCCAATAAATGGGGACGAAGCTGTGGATAGCTATAAACTGCTACAGAACTTGGCTAGCTGGCGAGTGTGGAGATGATCTTCTAACCTCAATCTGACCCTGCTGTGTCACGTCTTTCTCCGTCTCCTCCTCCTCCGCCTCTTCACTTTCCTCCCATTGGTAACTCGCCGCCAGTCCAGGGGTTGTTTGACTTGCAAACACATTTTACCGCGTCTTTCTTTTTTCTCTTCTTTTCTCAGCTCCACTCTTGTTTTACACTCATTTTGCGCCCTTGGCTTGGACTCAGCTCTCCACCTGTTGTGCGTTTAGGAATGATATTACTTTGGTCAGAGGGCTGTTGGGAGGGGCGGGCCTACGAGACCAAGAGATTTCATTGGACTAGCCCAATGCCTTTCAGGAAAATCATCCAATGGGCTCCTACGTGTTTTCTACGTGTCCCCCCCGTCAGAATCAATAAAACTATAATAATACTTATATTTAACGACAGACCTGAGGGGGCCCAGAATCCATGGGGGCCCACGGTACGCCACGGTAAATGCACAGTACACCAGATAGCCAGTCCAGCCCTGACAGTCAACTTGATGTGTTCTGTCTAGTAATCCTATTTAATGTTAATTAAAAAAAAAAAAAAAAAAAAAAAAAAAAACTTCTCGCATGTAATAAATATGTAAAATATGACATTTTCTGTTCTTTGAGAACCAATTAAAATATGTGAAAGCTTTCTCTAAAAAAAATGTCAAGTGGAGATGTTGACAACATGCAAAATATTTATTTTGATATTTAAGCTTTTCTATTTAATGAGAAATAAAGCGATCATAGGGCATGATGTATACCAATATGATATTTGGGGGATACATCAGCCATAATTTTGTATTGACTATGTAAAATAATGTCAGTATGGTAACAGAAATTGTGTGGCAGTGTCTAAAAGTATTAAAATTATATCTATCTATCTATCTATCTATCTATCTATCTATCTATCTATCTATCTATCTATCTATCTATCTATA
>JAPSES010031748.1:0-12768 GCA_029822895.1 Maxillicosta whitleyi
CAGGAGACACGAAGGACCAGGAGACACGGAAGGACCAGGAGACACGGAAGGACCAGGAGACATAAAGGACCAGGAGACACGGAAGGACCAGGAGACACGAAAGGACCAGGAGACATAAAGGACCAGGAGACATAAAGGACCAGGAGACACGGAAGGACCAGGAGACACGAAAGGACCAGGAGACACGAAAGGACCAGGAGACACGGAAGGACCAGGAGACATGAAGGACCAGGAGACATAAAGGACCAGGAGACATGAAGGACCAGGAGACATAAAGGACCAGGAGACATGAAGGACCAGGAGACACGGAAGGACCAGGAGACACGGAAGGACCAGGAGACATAAAGGACCAGGAGACATAAAGGACCAGGAGACATGAAGGACCAGGAGACATGAAGGACCAGGAGACACGAAAGGACCAGGGGACACGAAAGGACCAGGAGACATAAAGGACCAGGGGACACGAAAGGACCAGGAGACATAAAGGACCAGGGGACACGAAAGGACCAGGGGACACTGGACGTAGACCTTGTGTAACAGAGGACACGGGTTTTCTTTGTTCTGGTTCTGGTCCATCTGGGTCCGTCCCAGTCCTGGTCCCGCCCAGTGTCCTCCTGCTGGACGTCCCCTGTCCTTCCTGTTTCCGTCCTCTGTGTTTTCCATTTCCACTCTGGACCTGCAGCACCGGCGTCCAACCGGGTAAATTGTCCACTTGACGGTGTTGAAAATGAGACGCTGTCAGGTCGTTATTTCAGACGACGGGATACGAACGGCGGCGTCGAGGTGAAGATCCGCCGTCAGCGAACGTTTCACTGCGTTTACAAAAACACTACTTTTATTTTCATTCGTCTGGAAAGAAAACAACAAACGGTTTTTATGGACTAAAACCCAAAATACCATAAACATGTGATCGGACACGTTAAAGATCTGAGTGAAAACACGTTTAACCCTATAACGCCCAACGTATCATATATGATACATGAGTTTTAACGTTTATGTTTTTACAAAAACCTGATGTTTAAATGATGTATTAAACCACCCGTCAACAAGAAAACATAAATAACTTCATAGTTTATTAAAAAAAATGTTTCAAATTAAAATTTTAGTTGTAATTCATTAATAAAATTAACTAGAAAACCAAAATATCCTTGTTGACAAATAATCACCATAAATGTCCATATTTAGTGCTTCCACTTTTCGTGCAGATAACTTTACATAGTTTTATGTAGTTTTACACGAACTGGAATACGATAAAATATGATATAATCATTTACTATAAAATACAAACAGACGTCAATGGTCACTTTTCCATTGAGCCGCAAACTGTGAAATATAATTTGCGCATTAACAATTACTTCATGGAAAAAGTTCGCATTTTTCAGTTAAAGGTTTTTGCGCTGGTAAGAGGTGGTTTTTCGGGCGTGACGTAAATTTAAAAAAAAAAAGAAAAACAGATGTTGCCAAATGTTACAACGAGCGAAGAAGAAGATTTTTAAAAATCAACATGGTGCGATATATGTGGACACGCCAGGAAACGGATCTAGTGCGAGATAGAAGGTAATATATAATAATAATGATAAATAAATGATAATAAATAAACAAATTATCACTCGTGATTCAATGTAATAAATGACAGAACACACCATTTTTTCCAACATTTAGGAAATATCGGTAAAGTTTTGTGCAGATGTTCTGATGGAAAAGCGACTAATGTGTAATTTATCTATATTTATTAGTAAAGTGATTTTTTTTTATCGTAATTTTTTTTAAAAAGTACAATAAAAAATGGGAGAAAGACGGTGATTAGTGATTATCAACCTGTCATTGAGTCTCTATGTTTGCTGATGATACTGTGGTTTACATTAACACTAAAACATGAGTCTGAGCATTCGTGAAACCTCCAAAAACAGTTTTGAGTGTCAAATATCGCGGAAATAAACATTAAACATCCATTAAAATCCAAATAAAACACATCAAACCTTAAATATTTAATTTAATGTCTATTTGTTTGTGGATTTTGATGAACAAAAACATAAAAACTGTGTCTTTTTCTGACCTGAAAAATGTATTAAAATAATATATTTTTCCTCGTTCCTTATAAAAATTCTCAACTTGACTAAATGTAGCAGCTTAAAGTGAAACTGGGCTGTGTGCGGACGGACGGACGGACGGATTAACGAAGGATTTTCACATCAGATCAACATCGTGTATTTGTTTTCTCTGACTCATGTTTTCATATTTTCATCCAATCCTCCGTTTGCAGGATTAACCGACCAAACGCGCTAACGGTCTAATCCAGGCGTGTTGTGTCTGGGTCGCCGCGGTAACAGGATGAACCCTGATCTAATCTGAGCCAACTTGGTGCTGCTTTCAGGGATAATGGGACATGTCGGTGCTTCTGCAGATGCAGCGAACGTTTGTGTGTTTGGAGGTGAAAGTTTCAGCGACTGAATGTTTTACGTCCAACTGTGAGCTAACAGTGAGACTTCCTGTCTCTTCAAAATAAAGGCGTCTATAGTCTGATCAACTGCTACATAACGGAGCTGTCAATAAATGTAATTAATGTAAAGGCAGGTTTTTACTATTTCTTGGCTTTTTCGGTTGAAATATTCAGAGTTTATTTTCAGAAAATTCAATTCAAATGTCAATTTTTACAGTTGAACAGCAGCTACAAATACTAAAGTTTTATTTTTTAGTTTTCATTTCAACTGATTTATTTGTTTTTCAGTTTCTCTGGTATTTTCTGCTAATATCCGATTATTTTATAAATTTTTGGTCATTTTTTTTTTCTTTTCCTTTTTTTTGTTGTCTTTGTTGGTGTTTGGGGGTGGGGTTTTTGTCATTTGGCGTGGCATTCAGGGACAATCGGACATCTGAGATGAGTGTTTTACAGGAAACAAAACAGCAAAAACATCCTGTTCATCTGACTTTGTGTCAGTGAGGTCGCAATGACTCACAACAAATGGTCACTTCAAAATAAAAGCATGGAACTTAAATAACAGCAGTTCTTACCATTTCTTCGCCGTTTTAGATGAAATATTCTGAATTTAACAACAGTTCGCAAAAGACTGTTTTACTTGAGGAAATGTCAAAAATAAAACCATCCATATTTATTATTGAAAAGTACAAACAAACATAGGCTTTATTTAGTTTTTGTTTTGCAGCAGCAGTGAGTTTTTATTTTTAATCCACCGAAGTGAAGACGTGTGTCCAGAAATAGACGTTATGATGAAGTAAACCATGAAAGTCCAATACCCGACCTGTTAAAATGCGACATTGTTACCTGAAAATTGAATAGAATTGATGTTTTTCTTTCTCATCAGTGTAAGTTTAAGTCAAATTAAAGTCACTAAAAAGCTTAAAGGTCGTGTCCTTCTGTCCGTCTTTACTTTAAACCACAACTGACCTGAAATTGTCCTGAATAAAGACTTTCAGCTTCTAATTCTGCTTCTTGTCAAACTCGGTTGTTTTTTTTTTACTAATTAAATCATTCCTGAGGGTAAAATTAGACTCATGTTTGTTCTGTGAATCCGTTTATTCCCACATGTACGTAAATAAAACCGAGGTAAATCTCTGGGGTTCATCCTCCCAGAATGCACCTCTTCCATCCCGACCATCTGTCAGTCACAGGGCGCCCCCCTCGTACCAGTCACATGACCCCCCTAAACCCCGCCCCTCCCCCACCTCCTTTGACATCACTTGACCTCTGAGACCTCGACCCCAAACTGAGGGATTCAAGACGCGACCTTTGACCCACATTTGTTTGTTTTCAAAGTTTCTTCATCCGTTAAAAAGTTTGTGTTGAAACAGCAGCTTAAATCCACCTCCAATGCAGCTATTTCTGATTTATGTCACAGTTTAGTCAGATCCAATAAAAGTTTTATGAAAAACACGAAGAAATGAGAGAAAATACGAGCGTTAAAGCAGAATAATAATGTTCGCGGTTTGTTTTCAGTCAAAACGCGTCCAAATGTTTCCATGTTTTTCCTGATTTGGGTGAAATCTACTTTTTAATGCACATAATAATCAGTTTTTTTTCTCTTATTCTGACATTTTTCATGTTAATCTGTTCATATACTTATTGAAACTGAATATTCCTTTAACATTCCTGTTCATGTGCAGCTTTAATGTTTTTTTTTTTATAGTTTTAAAGCGTCAAATCATTTTGTTTTATTAAAGAAAAATAAATGCGTGTGATTGACGGGAGCTGAAGTTTTTCTGAAATGCATTTGAGCTTTTGAAACACGGACGAATTCTGCTGGAAATATTAAGTTTAAAATGAAAACTGGCAAAAAATAAAGTAGAAAAAAAAAACTACTGTGAAGAGGAAGCAAATACATCAGATGGAAAATCAAAAATAGTTTTAATTTAAAAAAAACCCCGAAAGAGCGGAAACACATAAAGGAAGCAAATATTAAAAGAACAGCAGAATATTAAAAATCTGAAGAAGATCCTGAAATCTGCAGAATTTAAGACAAAATATATGAACGTCAGTAAGAAAATAAAGGAAAAAACCCCTTAAACGTTAATGGTTAAAATAAATAAAATATTTAATAAATGGATGATTATTAATAAAATATATATATATAAAAAAACTCATTTAAGAAACGTTGAACAGGACCTCTGTAGTCCACGTGGGTCACTTCAGGACCTCTGTAGTCCACGTGGGTCACTTAAGTTCAGACTTAAAACTGATAAAATCATATTTAATGTGTAAAATGAACGAGTGGACGACCAAAAAACATAAATACAGTCGTGCTTTAAAACCTGTTGTGTGAACGTTCTTAGAAACAAATATAGTATTAATATGCATTTATACAACTGGAAAAACAGGTTTAATATTAATATATTCAGGAACAAAAGGTATGTATCTTTAACTTTATGTTTACAAACAAAAATCTGCAGAGGATTAATCTGTATTTAATTATTTAAGCATTTTTCATTAAGAAGAACCTTTATTAATTAACATTAAATTATATATTTTTTTAAAAAAAATACCAGTCTAACATTTATTCTGATTATTACTGATATAAAAATATCATTATATTTATTTTCCTGACCTAAATCTAAATGTTTATATTTTTACTTCCTGTCTCTTCAAAATAAAAGCATCTGTGTTCATATCGTGCATAAAACATCTTCGCTGTCAATAAACAATAAACATAAATAAATGTAAATAGATTCAGTGAAACTGAGCTGATTTTCATCTGTAACGTCTGTAATTCCGTCCAAACGCTTCGTGTTCTGTTTTGGATCCAGGGACTGAAGTGTTTACTGATGCTAATCCTCTTCAGACCAAATGTCGAGACCTTTAGAAAACACCGGATCTGGAGCGTCGATTCTTCCACATGTGTCAGGCCTGAGCCCCAGTCACATTCTGACCTTTTTCTACATGAATCACATGTGGACGGCAGCGGAGGAGAGAAAAATGACAAAACACGACATTTAAAGAAGAAACAAAACAAAAAAAAGCTGCATTAATTCCACGTGTTTTTATTAAAGGAGGAATAAAAGGTAAAAACGAGGCTGAATAAAGAAGAAGAAGACGCTTTGATTAATTAAATGAATGAAACGAACTAGAAATAATATGAAATAAACTGTAAATGAAGAGAAACGGAATAAAATAAACAAAATAATCAACAAAAGTGAACAAAGAAAGCAACAAAATAATTAATAAAATAATGATGAATTAAACATAAATAGACTGAAACACAATAACCATGTAAAGAAAGAATGAAATAATCAACAAAATTAACAAAAACTATACAAAATAAACAATAAATGAGCAATAATCAATCGAGTGAGCAATAATCAACAGAAGTGAACCAGAATGTACAAAATAAGCAACAAAATGTATAAAGATGAGCAAAAAAAGCAAGAAAATGAACAGAATAACCAAATATAATGTACAAAATGAACAAAGAAAGCGATAAAAGCAACAAAATAACTAATAAAATGCATAAAAATGAACAAAAAAGCAACAAAATATCTAATAAAATGCATAAAAATGAACAAAAAAGCAACCAAATGAACAAAATAACTAATAAAATGCATAAAAATGAACAAAAAAGCAACAAAATGAACAAAATAACTAATAAAATGTATAAATGTTAGCAAAAAAGCAACAAAATCAACAGAATAACCCTTAATATTGAAAATAAATGAGCAAAAAAGCAGGAAAATGAACAGAATAACAAATAAAATGAACAAAAAAAGCAACAAAATAACTAAATAAAATCTGCAAAATGAACAAAGAAAGCGATAAAATCAACAAAATAAACATTAAAATGTGCATAAATCACATGTGGACGGCAGCGAAAAAGAGAAAAATGGCAAAACACGACATTTAAAGAAGAAAGAAATGAAAGAAAACAAAGGTGGAAAAAAAGCTGCTTTAACTCCACGTGTTTTTTTTTTTTTATTAAAGGGGGAATAAAAGGTAGAAACGAGGCTGAATGATGAGCTGCTGAAGAGGAGACGTTTATTAATGAGATAAAGACTGACGGAGACGCTGAAGAATGAAGAGCTTTTAATTAATTAACGAAGAAATAAAGAAACGAGGGAACAAACGATGGGATCGATACGCAGTTAAACTTTAAAGACGAGGAAGAAAAGGAGCCGAAACATAAAAAAAAAACCTGGAGGAAAAAGTGGAAATGTGTTTTAGAACGTTTCGACGCAGCAGAGTAAAGACACCGAGCGCAGTTTTCAGACGGTACTTGAACGCACCATGTGTTTTAACCAAATACAATCAGCTGATGTGAAAATCTGGGTTTTTTTCTGCTTTAAAACGATCAATTCCCCTTAAATAAAAAAAAAATCTAGAATTATTACTTATTTAACCATTAATGAGCCATTTATTCTAATATAATCCTCTACGTTTTGCTTCTTTTTGTGTAAATCCTGTATTTTTCTATATTTAGTTCGCAGATTGTGTAGATGTTCATTAAAAATAATTCAAGTAAATTTAACGATTTTTATATCAAAACAGAAAAAAATACAACCTTTCCTGTAAAATGCTGATTTTTTTTATTATTATTTGTAAATCAATGTTGTAGAAGATGATGTAGATCAAGGGGGTCAAAATTCAACCTAATATGGTATTAAATGGGCGGGGCCAGTGGAATAATATAAATTATAGGATGATAAGTTTTGAGTAAAAAAAAAAACATCGTAATTCCAAAAAAGCAACAAAATCAACAAAATAATGATTAAAATGCATTAAATTGAGCAAAAAAACCCAACAAAATAACTAATTAAATGCATAACAATGAACAAAAAAGCAACAAAATCAACAAAATAATGATTAAAATGCATTAAATTGAGCAAAAAAAACCCAACACAATAACTAATTAAATGCATAACAATTAACAAAAAAGCAACAAATCAACAAAATAACTAATGAAATGTATAAAAATGAGCAAAAGAGCAACAAAATGAACAGAATAACTAAATAAAATGTACAAAATGAACAAAGAACGAGATAAAATCAATGAAATAACCATTAAAATGTGCATAAAGAATAACAGAAGAATAAAACACATGAACGTGTCGTTGCGTTCTAGTTTTTCCTGCGGATGAAACGCTCCGTGTTTGCGTCACAGATGAAATTCCTGCAGAGTTCGGTCCTAATTCTGCGTTTTCATCTCCATCGTTAGTGTTTGTCGCTCGTCTCTGGCGCTCAAACTCCGCCGCGCTGCCAGTAAAGCTTTTAGGCTGTTTGGATTTTCACAGATTACACACAGAGACGACGCTGGCAGACGCACAAAAGCCCCCGAAACAAGAGGAAGAAGAGCTGGAAATGAAAAGAAACGGAACAAAAAAAAGACCGACCACTCTGACGCAGCCTTCCTCTGACCTTTGACCTCTGATGGGCTCCACAGAGCCGACCTTTACAGCAGTAAACATGACACCGGAAAATAATACGACAACATAAGAACAGAAAAGGAACAGAAATAAACCAAAAACTGAGGTGAACAATGAATAAATACAACAAAAAACAGGCAAGAAAAGTCATTAAACATGAATGTGACGAACCTGAAAAAGGCAAAAACAACCAAACAGTCGACGAAAAGAGAAACAATTCACAAAAATGATACAAAATAAACCATAAATAATCAAAGAAAGCAACGAAATGTACAAAAATGAACAAAGAAAGTAACAAAATAACAAGTAAAATATAACAGGATGAATTAAACATGAACATAATAAGCATGAAAACAACAAAAGTCAATAAAATTAATAAACTTATTGTCAAAAGTGAAGCAAAATGTATAAAAATGAAGAAAGTATGCAAGAAAATCAACAAAAAAACAAATAAAATATATGAAAATGAACAAAAATGATGAGCGAGATTAATTAAACATGAGCAAACATAAACACAGTAAAGATGAAAAGAGCAAAAAGCAATAAAATGATGAACAAAATGAACAATAATTAACAAAAGTGACGTCAAAATAAGCAACAAAATGTAGAAAAATGAACAAAATTAGCAACAAAATGTAGAAAAATGGGATAAAGTGCAGAAAAACTAAGACAACGGATTAAAAATTAAACAAAAATAATATAAAATAAAACGAGTAATAATATCACAAACTAAAAACATCAAAATAATCTTAAAATTAAAAAAAAAAAGTTTGTTTGTTTAAATGATTAATTTATTTATTGACATTTTTTTATTGATTATTGATCGGTTCTTCGTCCCGGTTCAACGCCCAGGTGACGCTGCGACCTCATTGGCCGCGGTCGTGCTCTTGTCGCCGTGGTTGCGTCCGACTCCTCCATCACCTCCTCCTCCCATGATGCTCCGGGGCGTGACCTCGTTATGGCGGTCGCCTCTAATTGGACGTGCTTCGGTTTTAACGACTCATTATCTCGCTGTGTAAAGGTCGTCGCCACGGAAACTGTCACGGCGTCGTTGACGAGGTCAGAGTTTACGACGAGTCAAAGAATGCGGCGTGTCCATGGCAACGGCAGGTTATGTATTTTTAATTAAGGTCGTGACAGTGAAAGGGTTTTTATCTTTTTTTTTTTTTTTTTCGCGGATTCCTGCGATAATCGTTGGACGTTTAATTAACAGGACCTGTTTGGTTTCTGTGTTTCAGGACGTCTGAGGGGGTCCACCCCCACCACCCCACTTCCTGTCTGAGTCTCCACAGTCACGTGACCGACCAGAGGCTCCACCCACTGCCCGTCCTCCGCACATTCTACCGCCGTAAGTTCCCTTCAGTAAAGCGCCTGGTGTTTTTAGCTCCGATCGTCGTGGGTTGGCGTTCCCGTCGCTGTGGTTTACGCCGCTGACTTTGGAAGGTTCGAATCCCAGGTGGGCCCTCGAGCAAGGCCCTTTACACTATACATACCTACACCTTGTAAGTTGTTTTGGATAAAAGTTCCAGACAAATATAATGTAAAATAATCCGTGTTTAATTTACCTGCTTTTTGTCTCTTATCGACGTTAAGATTTGGCGTCATTTTTTTGCAACAGACGTGATTATTTACATTTGTTTAGTTGATTATGTAACTCTTGTGTCACGTGTACAAGGTCAGTTAATTATAGATGTTTTTTTTTTTTTTTGATAAAATACTCCGTAAAACGAAAACGTAAAATGAAAGACCTCAATTTCATCATCCATCAACCATCGTGTCCACTGGTGTTACATGCGGAACCTGACCGTTTAAACGCATATAAAACGTGAATGATTTTACAGCAGTGTTCATTTTTGTGAAACACTCTGCCTTTATTGCCATTGTTAGTTCAATTCCCCCCCCAAAAAAATAGAAAAACAGCAGTGCATAATTTTCGTGTCCTTTTGACCGTGTTACATACAGATTTTTGTATATAAAAAAAAAAATTCCAAATCATATAAAAATGGGTTTTATCTTTTATCTCGGTAGGTATTTTTATTTTTTAAAACAGCCAAAGTGTTTTAGCCTCATGTTCTGTTTTTAACCCAAACTGTTCATTTTTTAAACCTTCAGACTTTGTTTCAGGTCAAATTTAACCCATAATTCCCTCACAGTAAGAGTGTAAACCAAATGTTGAACTACAGATTTATTAGATTGTATAAACAGACTATCCCACATAATAAATATATGTAATATGTAAATATAAGGTTTCAGAGCAGGAAGAACACATATTTTTAAGTTTTCCAACATTTGTTTTGGGACAGAAACATCTACTATCACACCTGTTTTACATAAAAACAAAAAAAATATTATGACATACATATAAAACTGAGCTGAACCAGCATCAGTACAAAAGTATAACATTTTAAAATATGTAAATTTTTGTCTATTTTGGCCAAATTTTGGAAAAGTCCTCAAATTTCAGAATAAAAGTCTGATGTTTAGGGTACTTTTACTGTTAAAGGTCAAACCAGTCGAGTACAGAAGGGTTAAAGTTAGGGGCGTGGTCAAAATGTCGATACGAGGATATATATATATATATATATCATCACGATACATGTATCGATACGGAGGCGTCAGTATCGATATTTCACATAAAACAAATAATTACTTTTTAAGTTTGTGAAACTCATCTGACTTTGTATGTTTTCAGTTTATCAAACCATCTTTATTTGTGACTAAAGCCAAGTTCTAATGCAGTGTTTACATGAACTACAGTGGAACTGTTCTACAGCAAAATAAACAATAACATGTGGGTAAACATGTGTCTGTTTTATGTACAATGGTAAAAAAAAAAGGAAAAACTGTAAAAAAAAAAAAAACATATATATATATATATATATATATAGGCCTAAAATATCAGGATGCATATTGCGTTGAAACCATTTACTGGAATGCAAATATATCGCGATATGTATCGTATCGTGACCCCTGTATCGGGATATGTATCGTATTGCGAGGTCGTTGCCGATACCCACCCTCAGTTTAGGTCCAGTTTCACAGAAGCGTCCAAATACAAACATGAACGATAGAAAACACACAAGTATGTGAACGCTCGGACAGATCTGTGGTGGCGTCGCAGATATTCCAAACACGGATGCGGTTGAAAATGTCGTGGAACAGGGTTTTGAACCGACACTCGGCCCCCAACGAGCTCGCCTTCACAGTTATGTGACGGATCTGCGTCACGTCGGACCTGTGGCGTTGGATTCGTAATTTTTTCCTGCGGAAAGCAGAGGATCGGCCTCGGCGCCGGCGCCAGGTTTGGTTTGGCGAACGTCCTCCTGTTTCCTCCAGCGGCGTCGAATGTGCGATCCGAACGCACAAAAAACACAAAGAGCAGATTTGAAGCTGCGTGAAATGAGGATTTCACAGAGCTTTACGACGCCGCGTCCAAATCTGAGGCTGCAGATTGATTAGCTCGGATTAGCTCGGCGCGCGGCCCGTCGGTTCGTCAATAGCGGAGTAAAGCGGGGGAGAGAGAGAGAGAATGGCTTTGAGCGCCGTTCCTTAGGTGGTCGTTGTAGAAGGAGGTCTGCGTTTTAAGATTCGTCCTTCAGCCTCCCACGCGCTCGCAGTGGGATTCTGCTGGATTGCCTGTCAGGATGAAAACCGATTCCACTTTCTCAGTCTGGCACCCGGGCGTCCGTTCAAGGCCAGAAGACACACAAACGCACCGCGACGCCCACGCGTTAGCGCTCGCACAGGTGGGATCAGAGCGCCGACGACAGATACCGAAGCCGTCAAGAAATATATACGACTTCAATTCAGCCCGAAGGTTCGTTCAACGCACGGCGTCGACTCCTCCTGCGTCTGGAAATGAAAAGGACGAGAAAAGAAGAGAAGAAGAAGAGGAGGAGAAGAAGAAGAAGAGGAGGAGGAGGAGAGGGTTTTCAGGGGGGTGATGGTGTGAAATGTTGGCTTTCAAACTGAATCAATAAATGAAACAAAGTGGAGGGAAAATGAGAACAACAGCAAAACTGAACGAAAACCAAACAGAAACAAAAAGGAATGAAACGGAACGAAACTGGCAGAAACAAAGCAGAGATTTTATTTACGATGAGTCGCATTTAGGCGTTTTTATTTACGATAAGTCGCATTTAGGCATTTTTATTTATGATAAGTCGCATTTAGGCGTTTTTATTTACGATGAGTCGCATTTAGGCGTTTTTATTTACGATGAGTCGCAGTTAGGCGTTTTTATTTACGATAAGTCGCAGTTAGGCGTATTTATTTACGATGAGTCACATTTAGGCGTTTTTATTTACGATGAGTCGCATTTAGGCGTTTTTATTTACGATGAGTCGCATTTAGGTGTTTTTATTTACGATGAGTCACATTTAGGCGTTTTTATTTACGATGAGTCGCATTTAGGTGTTTTTATTTACGATGAGTCGCATTTAGGCGTTTTTATTTACGATGAGTCGCAGTTAGGCGTTTTTATTTACGATGAGTCGCATTTAGGCATTTTTATTTACGATGAGTCGCATTTAGGTGTTTTTATTTACGATAAGTCGCATTCAGGCGTTTTTATTTATGATAAGTCGCATTTAGGTGTTTTTATTTACGATAAGTCGTATTTAGGTGTTTTTATTGATGAGTAAAGTGTTCTGGTCATAACAACGTGATTGCAAAGCTCTTCCAAAATGACTAATATCTCCCAAAATATTCAGTAATAATCAGATCAGATCCACTTCCTGTTTTCGCTCCTGTCGTCTTTGAGCAAAAATACATAAGTTTGACAAACTGCAGCCGTCGGCTCTGTACGGATTTAGTGTGAAACCTGACACACACACACACACACACACACATACACACACACACACACATACACACACACACACACACACACACACACACACA
>JAPSES010031778.1:0-12767 GCA_029822895.1 Maxillicosta whitleyi
TAATCAAAAAATGAATGAAACTATGGATGGAAACAATATTATGAACCTTATTGTGGCACTATGTAAGAATTATGTGGCAAAAAAGATGTGACAGTGAATGAAGTCTTGCATACAGACCAATGACCAAAGGTTCCATTTATAAAAGAGCAACACAGATTATCCTCAGTTCCCAAAAGAATTAAAGTGTAATTAAGTGTAAAAAACAAAAAAACAAAAAAAACAAAAAAACAAAAAACAAAGAAAGGCAATGTAATACAGTGGTAAACTTGTATCTGTCCTAACTCTAATTGAATTTGTTGCAAGTACCAAAAATTTATATCTAAAAAAAAAAAAAAAACTGCTATCAAATCACCATATAACAATATTTTTTCTCTTATTTTTTTCTACATGAATATCTTGAACCACTTCAGTTCTTCTCCAAACTCTAAACTACCAAAGTTTCAATTTGTAATTTTCAGAAATGTACCCCTTTAAATACATGATGGGATTGTGAAAAACACACAAAAAACTTTTTTTCTATAATAAATAGAAGGGAGGGGATATTGTTCGTGATTGTTCTTGGATATGTTAAAAAAAAACAAAAAAAAAAACAAAAAAAAAACAGCAATAGCACTGATTAAAAAATGTTGTATGTATGTAAATATTGCAGCATTTTTGTTTTTGAGGGTTCAGAACAATAATAACCACTGCCTGAAGACTACTTAGTGTTATTGCTAATCTTTGACATGTCCAAGATTGATATAAAACAAAACTCCACCATATATTATATCTCACGCTTTGTGCCATTTTATATAAAAAATAAATAAAACTGGCATCACATATTCAAACTCACAGTTAAAGGGTTAAAATCCTGAAAATTATTGACCATTTCGTAGTTTATGAGAAGACCCAAAGTGGTTTAAGAGATTCATTCAGGGGGAAAAAAAACAAAACATAGATATATGATGATTTTACAGCTTTTTTTTTTTTTTTTTGGGCTTGAGGGTCCCCAGACAGTGCAAAAGGTGTCAGCAGTGTTTAATAGATCTAACTATATGCACATAATAATCACAATATCACGCAGTGATCTCAGCAGAGCAGAAACCATGTCACCATGCACCATGTAGAACTTATTCAAACTGGGCTAAAGTGTTTTTTCCTTTATTTTTTTATTCACTGTGCACTGTAACTTTCACATTTTAACAACATGGACAGATATCAGACTATATTCAACCATACTACCTTATGTAAACATTATATAAAAATAACTTTTCCGCCAACAAGAAACATAACATGATACTGATCTAGAATTCAATAACAAACTGAAAATCACAATAGAATAAATCAATATATTATCCTCAGTTTAATGAACCTTTTATAATTCTACATATTACAAGTATTGGTGCTTTCAGAATCACTGCCTTTTGATTTGGATTAAAGTTCATGAATGAGATGCAATGTGTGTTTACTTATTTCTAAGTTCACTCCTTGGGTATCACGTGACGGAGGGCAGGCGGGGTGAGGATATCAATCGCACCCTCGTCTTAAAGGCAGCAGAGGAAACGGGATGCAGGCTAACTGTGACAACGGTACCGTTTTTATTCCCGGTTTTATTATAAACGGTGGCAATGACATAGAGCCACGTTAGGTCGTACGTGGCAGAGTCTGTCCCGGTTTATGTGAACCGGTGCCTTTGTGTGGCGGGAACCCCGGCTCCATGTCGGTTTGTTGTTCGGTTAGCTGCCTACACAGCTAGCATCCTGCTTCTGTTCACGGTGCAGAGGGAGTTAGCCTCGGAGGAAACAGGCAGCCTTTATCCGGTCAAAGGGGCTTCAAATCACTCCCGGGACTGTCTCACACGATGGACAGGGACACGCCAGTGCAAGAGCAACACACCTGGTGAACCCGTGGTTAGCATCAGGCCTGAGTACCAGCACCCTTCCACGGCTGTCTCCTTCCCTCCTTCCCCTTGGCTGCCCCTGGAGTACAAACCCTCTCCTCTTCTTCCATGATCACAA
The DNA here is from genome assembly GCA_029822895.1 of Maxillicosta whitleyi. NCBI lineage: Eukaryota > Metazoa > Chordata > Actinopteri > Perciformes > Neosebastidae > Maxillicosta > Maxillicosta whitleyi. The sequence goes on from JAPSES010031778.1 coordinate 1,998, forward strand.
TGGAGCCGGCGTTGAACCCGCTGCCCCATTTCCCAGAAAACTCCTATAAAAGTAAGTACTTGTGCAGAAAGTGAGATTTAACTCTGCAAGTGCTTGTGAAGCTGTTGACCTCTGACCCCTCCGCTGCCTCCAGTGACTGAGGAGGACGTGAAGAGGCTCATTGAATTCCGTGCATCCAACGAGGCTCTGTTCACAGGGAAGAGAAATTCTGCCAAGATTGCATGGAGGTATGAATCTTAGATTTGTTTTTTTAAGTCTATCTCAGTGTGTGTTCAGCCTGAGATGACCTCATGTGACCCTTGTGTTTTATCAGCACCATCTTAAAAGGCCTGGGTCTGGAGGGGAAGCTCACAGCAGACCAGATTGCTAAAAAATGGGACAACCTGAGGACGAAATACAAGGTAATATTAGTTCAGGATGTGTAGCTGCCTTGTTGGCAGTAGGAGATCCAGGCTCTGCTCAAGTCGCTGATATTGATAAGATTTCCAGTGGAATCATTGATCGTACTTATTGGTCTGCATCATTTATCACTTCCCTTATTGTTCCCTAATCATTTTTCTATGTTGAAGGAAAAATAATTGCAAATATATTCATTTATTATCAATGCAACTATTTTATAATGTCAATACAGTGCAGAAACAAAGTAGATAAATGGCTTATACATACGTACATACATCATATATGTTTTCTATTCCTGTTCAACCCATAAAGACTCATGAAACATCCACCACTAACCAAAAGTATGGACTGATCTAAAATGTTTATTAAAAACGAGTCCTATCAATGAATTAAAATAATTCAGGTAAAATGCAGATTCTGAGCTTGTTATTGTCATCATATATGACCCACTTGGACATTCGAAGTCTCTGTAGTGAATGTGGAAGCATCATTATCCTCTGCAACTTTGATTCACCAACAAACCCATGTGGTTTGACCAATGGCAATAGTTATTCAGTTAATGATATATTTTGTTGAAAAAGTAACTTTTTCTTCAGTTTTCTCTGTTTTGATGTAGTAACCTTTGAATTTACTCCGACCTTTTTATGAATACTTACATGAGCATTGAATTAAATATAGGAAAAAAATACCTTCCTAAATAAATGTAGTTGTAGGTTTATAAAGGTTTATTTGGAAACCATACATTACAGCATGCTGCTGGTGTGCACACCTATAGAAGATTTGATCATTTTATGTTGATACAATGCACACTTTTGACAGATTTGTAAAACAAAGCCACACTTTGGACCATTTCTTCCTTCCCACGATGACTCTTTGTTGACAGTTTACAGCAGGTTACAGCTATGAACTATTAGGAAAAAACATGGTGTATCCTTTTAAAAGGAATTGTAATACTTAGAGGCCGATGGCTCGGCCTACCCTTACCTGCTCCTGGATTGTTCTCCTTCCTTAGATTTGTGTATGCTGGATATCATGTCAACTTTTTTATCAATACCTGGGTCCTCAGATTGGCTACTGAATGTCTCTTAAAATGAGTGATTTATTTTTTTTCGTTTTGATTTTGATAGCATTGTAATCCGATGAATAATGTACTTTTTGGATGTAAAAGCAGGACACTGTGTACCTGTAGGTGCAAATATTGGTTTCAATCCTCATCCTCTCTTTCCAGGACCTGAAACAGCCCTACCAGGGTCAAGACAACATCGGGGCTGTGGTGGAGTCATGGCCCTGGTTCCACATCATGGATGAGGCGATGCAGGGTCGTCTCTACAACAGTAACCTGGTGCTAAGCCCGGAGATCCCTGGACAAATCATTCACCGTGGCAACAGTCAGGTCAGCCAGAACCAGGAGAACACAGACATCCTTGAGTTCCTCATCAAAACGGAGATGGAGGACACAGTGGCAGTCGAACACACAGAGGATGATGGCACGGTTCACACAGAGGCTCCTCCCATTGAGGGAGTCCCGATGGGTTGGAGGAGGATGTCTGAGTGCACTTATAAAAGTAAGCATTGAAAGGGTTGCAGCCTGGTGGTTGTTAATGATGTACAACAAGCATAAAACTCAATAGTCCCAGCTCTTTCACAAAATGTGTGAATCATATTGTTTTCATTGCACAGAAGAGCCACTGTCTTCCTTCAGCAAATATGATGTCATATAAACCTGTTGATGTTCATAAAAAAAGAAAATAAATAAGAAATGTCCATGTTAACAGTGACAGAACCTGAAACAGAGAGAATGATCAAACTTCGAGCTGCAAATGAGGCACTCTTCACAGGCAGAAAGCATTCAGCAAAGCCTGCCTGGAGGTGAGTCAGAGTTTTTGTTCAGAGAAGTGGCTTTTTCTCCACAGACAATGAGGTACCAAAATCAGTATCAGATAACTATGTTAACTGTAAAATGTGTGAACACTGACAGTGATAAACCCTCAAAGAGCTGTTATAACCATAGTTGAATGCTGTCTTTCATTCATTGTTTGTCCAGCCATTAACAGTTTGGTCCTCTCCTGTCCTGACTTTAGCAGTAAAGTCACATCAGTCAGAACTCTGTTTATGTCTATGGTTTTCAGTCAGGGATTTCACCAAAGTCCATTTTTCTTACAGAGCCATTTTGTATGAGCTGGGGCTTCAGGGAAAGGTGACTACAGACCAGTTAGCCAAGAAGTGGGACAATCTGAAGAGGAGATACAAGGTTGGTGTAACCACCTCCAACTCCAAAACACATGACTCTGTGGCAGTGCTCATGGTCATCATTACAACAAATTGAGACCAAAAGGCTTCAATCACTGTATAGGTTTTGTGCTGTGATGCACATGTTAAAAACTATTAGACCAATGAAATGATATTGGTTAAGAGATCATAACACTGAGTCATGGATAAACAAGAGTTGATGTTGGTGGCAGTTTAATAGGAGGATAAGGTCCCTCTGTGGACAGTCTGTTGAATTTTCTATCTCCATCAGGAGCTGAAGTTTCCAGCTAGAGGTGTGGAGACGAACCCGAGCTCCTGGCCCTGGTTTTACAGAATGAATGACGCCATGGAGGGCCGGTTCGCTGGAGCGGCACCCATCCTCACACCTATTGTGGAGGACGAAGATGAATACTGTGAACCTCTGTCCCCAACCCCCAAGAAACGAGCCAGACGGACTCGAGGAGGGATGGCTGAGTTTCTTACGGAGTCAGAAATGGACTTACTAGTTGATAATGAAGAGAAGAATGGTTCTTCAGCTCTAGGAGATCTGCACCGGATGACTGAGTTCACCTACAAATGTAAGAATTGGTGTTAATACATTTATGTAATACTATACAAGACTATGCCTGTATGCACTTTGTTTTGTTTTGTGTCCACCCATTGATGAGACGGTATATTTCACCATTTAATAGAGGTTTGAATCTCTTAAACTGTCTATTTGTATAAGTGTTCATGGACTGACTCCAAGTTTATCTAATCACATGTTAGATCAGTATCACTGTTTGATGTCATGTCTCTCTTCATCCTTTTATATTTTTGTACCTGAATGAAAACATAACGGCTCCACCTAAAATCTAAAAATACTGATTTTAGATTTTGATTACTTTTTTGTGATTAATGTTGCAGTAACAGAAGACGACACAAGGCGGTTAATTGAGTTACGAGCTGCTAACGAGTCTCTGTTTACCGGGAGGAGAAACACCGCTAAACCAGCTTGGAGGTAAGAGAGGAAAAAAGAAATGATTTTTCCTTTCTACTGAGATTTCCTGTCATTTCTCTATTGTTGATTTCTAAATTATGACACACAATCCCCCCAAAATAATGTAAATGTGTAAAAGCATTGAGTTAAGTTATAGATTTAACTGTTTAATAATGGATAAATCATATCAACCAAAAAGAAAACAGGTCCCACATTAGTTAATATTATCTGGAATTAAATCATAAGTAAAACATTAAATATCTTCTAAAGTGAAATATTAAATTGTTAGTGATGCAGACTTGTGCAACATTCCAAGACAATTTACATAAAAATGCAAACATTTTGATAAAAATATCCTATATATTTTAATTTCCAATGCTAATTTCAGTGTTGGTTATTGTTAATTGTAAGAAATGCAGTAAAATGTACCCATTAACAGAAAAGCAAATGAGTAGTTGTATGTGAATTTGCTGAAAAAATCTGCCTTAGTGTAATTGATTTGTTCTGCTTCATCCACAGGGGAATTGTGAAGGAGATGGGTCTGACAGGGAAGATAACGCCCGACCAGGTTGCCAAGAAGTGGGACAACCTGAAGACCAAATTCAAGGTGACGCCTCAGCAGTTTGCTCTGCACTCAAACCTGTCTCTACAAATCATTATAAAACCATGTTGTCAGCCATAGTTAAGAAGAGATAGTCCATTTGTTACGTGTCATTCTGCAGGACCTGAAGTTTCCTCCACGGGGGATGGAGGGCCAAACCAACCCCGCTTCATGGCCCTGGTTCCAGTTAATGAGTGATGCTCTGGAGGGCCGACTGGCAGGGAAAGCCCCCAGAGTTACACCCATCTGGACCAATGAGGAGGACGCCGTGTTCGGCTCATCTCCGCCTGCCCCTGACAGAGACTGTTTAATGGCAGAAAGGAACAGCATGTCAGAGCTGGAGAGCATGGTGGGAGGAGATAATACAGAGGCTGATGGGAACGTTGTCTCCATCGACGCCAGCGGAGAGGAGTGTTCGACCCCTTCAGACCTATCTTATAAAAGTAAAAGACGTCTTCACTCTGTATGTTGAAGCGAAGAAAGGGAGGGAGAAGAGATGGTTACGTGTTATTGGCACACCTTTCTGTATTTTTAAACTCTTCAGTTGTCTTCGTTTTAGATTTTAATTTAACTTGGATCAAAAATGGTGAGCACTGAAGATGATGTCTGTAACTAAATCAATGAACTCTTATTTAAAAGCGGAAAAATCGTAAGGTTATTTATACAGCATTGCTTTAGAAACAAAGGCAAGTCACTCTACTTTACATAAACAAAAGTAGCACTGACAGGAAAATGGATAATAAAAGTTAAATCTATTAAAAAAGACAGTAATAGATAGAAATGTAATCAGATTCAAAATTTTTATAAGAAAGTGTACTACTCCACAATTCCTTAGCTCATTAATTATGCACTCGAAGACTTTCCACTGCATTCACTGTAACCGTTAAAAGCTGCTTCACCATGTTTAGTGCCTGATAAATGTCTCGGTGCATATTTAAGTAAGTATTATTGATGGTTTCATCTCTGTTAAACTCCATCCATCACAGTGACAGACCAGGACACACGCAAGATGATTAAACTGCGAGCTGCTAATGAGGCATTGTTCACTGGGAGGAGAAATGCTGCTAAGGCTGCCTGGAAGTAAGATAAGTCTTTAATGGATGAAAATGATCAGCAGTGTGATATGGGTGTTTTCATAATGTCTGCATCAGGCTGAAGATGTTCCTGTCCCTTACTTAGAGCCATTCTGAAGGAACTGGGTTTACAGGGAAAGGTCTCAACCTACCAGATGGCAAAGAAATGGGACAATCTGAAGAGGAGATACAAGGTACAGACACAGCAAACATCCAGGCTATGTTCACTACATTACAGGCTTTTTTTTTTTTTATATATTTTTACCTTGATTATCAATAAAATGAAATGACTATATAAAGTGAAACGAGGAGAATCAAACGCCAATATTCTTCTAATGCAGAAAAACTGACAAAAAGCCTAAGTGATACTTGGTAGAACCATCTGTATTCTTACATTTGAAAAGTTGAAGCCAGAGAATATCACACTAACGATAATTTAAAAGGCATATTCTTCATCAGTAAGGATAAATATATGCACTATTGAAATGAACGTAGTACCTACAGCCTCTGTTTGAAAGGGAATGGGGCTTTTTGTTCAAAATGCACTTTTCTACTCCTGCTCTTTGTTCTCCTCCTGTCCTCTGGTTTCCTTTCCTCTCTCCTTGTTTGCTGGTGTTTCCTCTTGTTTTGTTCCTCTTCATTTCCTCTCTTGTTTCCCCTCCTCAGGATCTGAAGTATCCTCCAGTAGGGATGGAAAGTGTCGCAGACGGCGCCTCCTCCTGGCCGTGGTTTCACCTCATGAATGAAGCTATGGAGGGTCGCCTGGTGAACAGCGCCCCCCTCCTCACCCCAGTCACTCAGGATGATGAGCAGCACCCCGAACCCACCCCCAGACACAGGACCCGCGCTGCCCCCCCACCCCCTCCCTCCTCCTCCTCGGACTTTGGACAGGAGTCATTCAACGACACCACGGAGCAGAACCAGCGGAATGTGGAGCCATGCGATGGGCCTCTGGGGGGACTGGAGAGGGAGTGGGAGATGGTGGAGCGGGAGAGGGCAGCACTGGAGCGAGAAAGGGAAATGGTGGAGCGAGATAGGGCTGCTGTGGAGAGAGAGAGAGCAGCAGTGCAGGCAGAGAGGCTGTGGCTGGAGAGGGAGCGGGCGGCGGTGGAACGGGACAGAGCGATGGTGGAGCAGGAGAGGGCGGCCCTGGGGCGAGACAGGGAGGTGCTGGACCAGCGAGCTTTGATGCTGAACTCTGTAGGACATTCTGGACACCTCAATTCACTAATGTAGACCTTCATGAGGTGTAGACTGCTCTGAGGATGTTGATCATCCCTGTTTCCTGGAGGATGGTGTGGGTGAGACTGTGGTTATTCATGCTACAAGCTGGAGTATAGACCTCAGTGCTTTGGGAAGCCATGTTTGGTGGCAAACAGAGGGGCTGGAGGTCTTTCTTACATTGTGGGGTGATGAATGATAACATGAGTAAATAGTCCTGGAATTGCACAACACTTAAAATAGTAGGGCTGCACCATTACTACTATGTTTTCATAACAGTGTTCACATCTTATTTAACGTTTCATTGCGGTTTGGTCTTCCCATTGAAATATAGGGAAATCTAAAGGGTCACACCTATTTTAAGAATTGGTTCAAGTCAACTGGTTGGTAAAGTAGAGCTCAGTGGAATGAAAAATTCTTGAGTCCTTTTCAGCGCCTTTTGGTGAATGAAAAAACACTGTGTATCTGAATTTTCCCAGTCCACCCTGCTGTGTTCCAGTAATAGTTATATTTCTCAGAAGGGGTGTAATGGTGCACTTGTTTGTACCAAACAGTTTCAGATCAGATACAGATGTGATGCAATACAGAGGTTTACCCAACAAATACATGTATACATTCAGCAGCATTGAATTCTTGTGCTGCAAAAAAAAAAAATCCCAAAGCATGGCAGCAGAGAGTATAACAGGGGCACGGAAGCTGGGTCAGATGTTTGAAGCATGTTGTTTCACTTCTAGTTTTCGGTATGTTGCAGCCATGTGGCACAACAGAGTCCACAAGTTCCTTTATAGCAGAAAGGTTTTTATTTTTTCAACTGAAGTTGGTGAAATCAAGTGAACCTGCTCCTTTTCTCCTTCACCATGCATCTGCTGCAGCGTTATAATGAGGTGACATTCACAGCACCTCAGGGAATACTGTGAGGTGTTCAGAAACACTCAGTAAATTACAGTGTTTGCCATAAACAAGCATTGAACATTTGAAACTTCATAATATCTGGGGTGCCTGTGCCTTGCACAAATTTTGTAGAAATGCAGGTAGTTATGGACCCCCCCCCCCTTCACTGGTCCCCTTCTCCGTACAGAAACTGTATTGAACCAAAGACCCCTGTACGGAAGTTTTCTGTACCGTTCCACCCCTGTTCCTGAGTAGATGCACAGCAGTAGGAATTGATTAGTATTCACCTCGGGGCTCTGATGCATTCAGAGCCACTATTCAAAGAGCATTACTCTTCATCAGTGTGGATGATGTCTATATTTATTGTCATTCTTGGTATGAATGGCTCTTAGACCTCTGAGTTCTGTGGGCTGAGGTGGTTAGTGGATAGTCACACAAATGATGAGCATTAACCAATTCAAATTTGTTCCACCCACAACACAACCACTCTCATTGTTTACTGTAGCGTTTTAATCCAGTTAATTGTGACTCTGGTTTTTCATACGTTTAATGTATAGTAATCACACACATGCAGCCTGAGACCCTTCAGTAGAGGTGGTCTTGGTCTGGTCTCGAACACTCTCTGGAGCCGTTTGTTTTTCTGATGAGAACATGATCCAACCGTGATCAGACTGAAACTTGGCAGCTCCTGGAGGTCTGTCTTAAACTTGCTTGTTCTGCTCAGTCTGAAGGCAGTATGTTATTTTCAAGGCATTTCCTTTAAGTGCATTTGACTCTGCTGATGTGTCATACAGATTATAACCATAGTTATAGTAAACTCTGCACCGTGTTAAAGCAGTGTTTGGCCTAAAGATACATGACCTAGTTCAGAACACAGAGCGTTCGGTATACATTCACATTTTTGCTACCACCATTTACAGTTTTCTTTGAGGTAAGAAATTCATGAGGAGGGAAGCGTACTGAGCTTACAGTTTAAGTTTACAAATTCATCCACTAACTCAGACCAGAGTAAACCAACTATAAATGTAAAAACAGCCTTTGGTTTCCATTGGTGAACAAGTGGCTAAATGCACTATGTTTTTTGTTTTATTTTTTTTGCCTTTGCACTAAAATCCATCTCTAAAAGCCACCCAAGAACACTTAATTGTTTGATCAGTTAAATATTTTTGAGGTAAATCAGTCAAAACTAAAACTCCCAGTGTGAAATAATAAAATAGTTTACTTTTTACTGTTGCTATTTCTCAGCCAAACCGGGGTTTTATCTGTAATAGATTTCTATCAGCTGACGTGGCTACAGGAGCTGTTTTTTCCAAACACAATATATTTTTTTGTTGGATCGTGTTCCTAGTAGTGGACAGTTCTACGGTTTGTGAATGTACACTTCATGTGCTTTTACAAACACTTGTTTCTGATTCAGACACACTAAACAAGTAGAGCTAACTTTTATTTGAGTGATTTAGGATTTAAAGCTACAAACTGAAATGATTGAGAGGTTATGGAAATATGAACCTGCAGTTTATTTTGTATTTTATTGTCAGTTGGTAATGTGTCTTATTTATTTGGTTTTATTCACTGGTGCCATTGTAATCTGTTCAGATTTAATCATTGTTTTACCATCTTATTTAAGTACATCATTTGTATTTTGTCACTGTGATAAATAACCTCATATCATTGATCATTTTAGACCTTATTGTGCAGCCCTACCTGTTTACACCTGAGTGTTAATGAAGAGCCAGGCAGACCAGCCTGAGGTACAGTCCACTAGAGAGGGAAAGACTCCTTCAGATTAATGGCGTGGTTTCATTTAATGGAAAAAGCTCAAGTCAAACAAAGGCTGTACCGTAAAACCTGGACACGGGCCAGAAGAATGCAAGTGTTTCCCATTGATGGAATTTATTTTGGTGGAGCATATTCAGTAATTTGTTTTTAATTGTGTTCATTCAGTTTGTGGACTAGTGAAAGACTTGCTTATAACAAAAAAAAAAAAAAAACTGACTATTTTACTGGTAGTATTTTTATTTTATTTTTTATGTTTTTTCCTCATAATTTCTTAAGAAGTAGCTGTGATTTAGCTGCAGATTATAAGGATGTTTTGCAGGACCGCTGTTTTTTTTTGTTTTTTTTAACTAATTATGAAGGAAAACAGGAAGTGATATTAAGAAATAAATAGCACTACTGCTACTACTTTTATTCAGGTTTTTAAAAGTAAGTTATGTATTAAGTGACTAATAATTTCCTGAAATGACTAATCACATGGTTGTACTGTTTATTCAACAGTAATTTAAATAATACAGACTTGTATTTTGTTAAATTCAGTAAATGTTTCCTCGTGGTCTGCAGCTGAATAATATAATTTGATGTTTATACAGTGTCATTGTTCTGTAAATGGTCAAACCAATCCATCCAGAGACAGTAAGTGGTGTTTTTGAGTTCAACTATTGTAATGTTTGTCAGGATTCACTTACTCCACCTTATAGCATACTAATACCAGTCAATTGTTAGGAAATTATGAGGAAAGATTCTAGAATATTGTCAGAAAAATACAGGATCTATAAATTATAGCATCCCCAAATTTCTCCCAATTACATCTGATCACAAACGGGAAAAAAAAAATTCTTCACTGTTAAATGTATCGATGCCGTTTCCTTCATAAACCTTTAGTATTTTTTGTTTCGGAAAACAACTGACCACGTTACAAAGTATTCTATTGGTAAAGACGGTTATAACTTGACAAAATAAAAGTGCCCTTTAAAAAAAAAAAAAATTTCAGCAAGCAAATACCTTCTTTTTACATAATTTTTTTTTTTTTTTATAGTGTGCAACCTCCAACAAATAAATGGTCCTCCTGTGGGAAACACTGAACTGTACCTACTCCCACCTTGGACTCTTTCTTGATATTGACACAGACTTTGGCTCAGCACCTTTTTTTTGTTCCAGTTCAGAAGCACAGAAGCTCCTTTTTGAATCCTGATGGAAGCCTTAAAAACTGGTCCGTGGCTTAGCTGTACATTTCCTCTATGTGAATGCAATAAGTGTGTTGTGTCCATGCAGTTAATAGGGATTCAGCCAAACTCTGAATGTGTTGAAAACATCACATCTGTTGGTTTGCAACATATATGTGAAATGTTTTGTCTTTTAAAAAAAAATGGCAGTATTTACATTATAATGTTGTATAAAAACACTCAAAGTTCATCTGTTTGTAAAGTTGCATATATATATTTTTAAGAAGGGCCTGATGACATGTTCTTGTTGTAGCCTTCAATAAATGGACCAGAATCACCTAATGTCTGGGTACTGTGGATACCTGCTGCCAATTAAATACCAACTAGAATGGCACACAGTAGAGCGCATACCTC
>JAPSES010031808.1:0-12766 GCA_029822895.1 Maxillicosta whitleyi
TACTACTACCTAATCACAGCCAGACAGCAATAACACACAAGATACAAGTACTAGTACTACTACTACTACTACTACTACTACTACCTAATCACAGCCAGACAGCAATAACACACAAGATACAAGTACTAGTACTACTACTACTACTACTACTACTACTACCTAATCACAGCCAGACAGCAATAACACACAAGATACAAGTACTAGTACTACTACTACTACTACTACTAGAGAAAGTTTTATTTATTTTACAAATTTTGCTCTTTTGTGGGTGTTTCAATTCTAAATGACATTTCAGGTTTGATGGTTTTATCTTGGGTTTTCATCCCATTTTTAATTCTAACTGTATGCATTTATATTTAACATCTTCATGGTTATGTAACATCATCCTACAAATACCAACATAAAATAGTTTTCCACCTTCCAATCAAATGCAGCAACAAATACACATACAGCATATTTTAACGTATCTGTTAAAGTAAAAGTCAGATAACTAAACATTTAAGATTTCTTGACCCTTTGAGAAACATTGTGTTTTATTTGATGTTTTTTAACTGACTTGACAACATATCAGGGTTGTGGAATAAGAATACGTGTGTGTATTTGTACAAAATATTGGTGACTGTAACTTGAAATATGTGTAAAACAGAGTTATGCTGTTCAAATAAACAGATTACTTAAAGGGATTAGTTGTAAGTCTGTGGAATGTTAGGCATCACTCTTTTTCCATAACTAACTGATATAAAACAAAGGGTAGAAATGAATCTGAAAGAGAAAAGTTTAACAGTTTTCTACTGACATTTGTATTTTACAAAGGCAACAAAATACACACCAGAAAATTAGAGAAAATGAAATGCTCTGTTACACAAATGTAAATTCACATAATTTATTTTCATTTTATTTACTCATCTTCACTCACTCTACAGGGAAAAATAAGTAAATTTCATCTTTATTCTGTCCTTATATTTTTTAAATGCATTAAAATGTTATTTAAGAGTGTGTGTGTGTGTGTGTTTTTTTTTTATAGTGACATGCATATTAACCCATAAGGACCCAGTGTGACATTTGTGTTAGTCCCAAAATGATTTTTCCTCTATTAATAATATTAGCTTGTATTTTGTATCATTTTTTTTTTTGTGAAAATCAGATATTTTCCAACATTTAATTTCCTAATTATGTAGATGTTCACAAAAACTCAGAATAAAATAAGTGAAAGTGACTTTTTAAGCAAAATGTCTCATTAACTGAACATAAACCTAGTGTGTCCATCCTCTGTCATTCATCAAACTCCATGGTTTTTTTTCTGATGAATCAATGTTGTAGAAAATGACAGTGTTTCCATTGGTAACTACGGAGCCTCTTAATGTCTAAATGGGTCATATCTGATGATCATGAAAAGATGAATAACTGTATTTTACACAAATTATTTACAACTACTATTTACATACCAGTTTCCTTTTCCTATATATTTCTTTTTCTTTCAGTCTTTCACATGGCGTGTATTTCATTAATCTCAAAATAACTGAATCCTTGAAATACTAAATTTAGAGATGGAAATTTTAAATTAAAGTAATTAATGGTAGACGGTGGGGTTTGGGTGTTCATGGGTTAAACTAACCAACATCTGTGCATCCTTTTTTATATTAGTCTAACTATTCTTGAAATAGAAAAAAATAATCTCTTTCATTAAAACACATTTGTGAACGTTTGAGTACATGAATGAAAGGAAATTTGGGTATAGGGTAATACATTTCAGGGCAGTAAATCCTATTTTTTTTTTTTTTTTGTTTTGTTTTTTTACTGTTTCCAGAGTCTCATTCTCTACCAGTCTGAACCTGAAGATATTAGTTTTAATGTCTCCACTCCAAAAGATGTGGTTGATTTAGAACATTTAAAGGAAGCACGTAACCGTTGCAGTACTTGGCCTTGCCTTGGATAAATAAAAGGATATGGTTTCTGCAGTAGTGACAGTCCCACATTATATATAGTGTAAATGTGTCATCGTGCCTCTGCCTGTGCCGCAGAATGATAGTTTACCTGAACTGATGGAAATTAATGGTGATGTGTCACTGTATCCAAAGGCCTTTGAGTTTATATATTTTGACTTCTGATTATGGCCCGAATAATCACAACCTTTTTTTCATTCTCTCCCAACCGTAGCACACGCTCGTGTTGACTTTGTGGTTTTCTTAAATTGGACTCTGGCTCCAGGTGGCTGAGTTTCTATGGCAACCTTTAGCCTTATCTGCTACTAGTGAAGCCAAACAAAAAGCTCTTTCACTTTCGCGTCTCTTTCTTTACTTTTCCAGGGAGCAACTTCAACTAAAGCGACATATTTATGTGAATTTGAGCTATACCTAAAGATAAGCAAACAATATTAAATTTGTCAGAAATAGCTAAGCTTGTAAGTGAATATAGTCTTCTTCTGTGATATTTATATTTCATACCTCTAGATTCTCATAACATACTGTTTCAACACATAGGCTCATTCATTCAAGCACATTCATGTGAAATATTGGCATTTCTTTTTACACAAAACTGAATGTAATACTCATTTTAATATAGTCAAGTAATATAAGGTGATTTCAAACACACACACACACACACACACACACAAAACAACAACTTAGGACCAATGCATAACAATCCTTCAGCAGTCATTTCTACAGATGCTGAGTTGACCCACTGACTTAACGTACGACGTCTCTGATGGATGCGGCTGCAGCTGCATACTAAATGGAGCTAGGCCAAGTCCTAAAGCACACTGGGGAGGAGATGTGGAGTGTTTTCCTTGGTTTAACTCCTAGGTCAGTAGATTTGTTTAACGTAAAATGCCATTATTACCTGAAGAGGAAAGAAACCAGACAATCCCTTCTGAAGTCATAAAGCCAAAGCAATTTGTAACAAAGCACTTGCGTTTGTGTATTTATCACTATGACTTAATGTGAAATGTCTGAAGGATGAGTGGTGAAGGTTTAAGAAATGTTAAGGCAACACATGTTCAAGATTTTTATGTGCAACCGTCTTGAACTGCAGTTGAGCACAAATAAAACTATAGTGGATTAGAATCAGACAATATGCAAGTTAGTTTGAATTCTACTGAGCTTAAAGAGGATATATGTCTTATAAAAATGTTTCAAAATTATCATTTGACTAATTAGAATGAAGAGTTCTGGGTAGTTTAGTGGTTAACGCCACTGACTGGTGCGGAAGTTGGCCAGTTGGAGACCCAGGTGATCCCTTGGAAAGGTTCTACATGCTATACATCCCAAGGGGGCACATGCCTCATTGTGCCAGTTCCAAGCTCGGTTGTCACACAAAAACCTGTGCCAAATCAACATTCGAAGGTGATTCGCTGTAGCGACCCCGGAAAAGAAAAGAAATCATCATCATCATCATTTAGAAAGAAGAGTTCTGAAGGTACCAACATATCAGATTGTAGAAATGTGAACTTAACCCAGTGATTCCCAACCTTTTTTGGCTTGTGACCAAAAATCACAAATTTCTACAAAACTGAGACATTTTTATCTTGGAGATGTGTTAGCAAGGCCAGGAAGGTAAAGAAACCTTTCCATTCTCTGTTCGGTCAGATCGGGTCAATCAGGATATACCCTTTCATATATTATATTATGCATTTTATTGGAACTTGAGTTTTATTAGGAAAAGTCTGTAATTATAATGAAATATATATATTGAATCATTAAAAAATATTTGTATTAGTCATTTAAAAAAAAAAAGTTGGCAAATTTCAGGGAACCCCATATAGGGTCACGACCCCACATACCCATGGTTGAAAAACACTGACTTAAACTATACATACTGATGGTCTGACAGATTTATGTGTCCACTAGAGGGAACAGTGAGTCACAGGACCTTTGAGTGTCAGATACTGACCAGATGGGATGAGAACTGCTAACAAACAACTTTAAGGCTATGTTCAGATGGCAAGTAAATGTGACCCAAAGTCTGATTTTTTTGCCCATGTGTGATCTGTATTTGATCCGACAGTTTGAACAGAACAAATCCACTTTCATATGTGGTTCTAAATCTGATACAACTTCAGTCTGAAGAGCCAGGGCACACTTTTCTGAACTTTATGTTACTGAAATGTGTCAAACTTCACAATTTAGCATCCCAGAAGAAGTGACAGGAAAAAAACTCTTACTTTCATAAACACAGCGTGTGTCTGTGGTCACGTATTACATCAGGACCTCACTTTCAGGACCTCTTGTACAGTTCATACTAAAAACTGACAGAAGCTGCATTTAATGTGGAATGTGAAAAAGCACACACACACACACAAAAAATCTGATTTCACCAAAAAATCGGAATTGTGGATTAAGACTTGCTGTCTGAACCTAGAGTGAGAGAATGTCGATGCACTGTTGATATTTTCACCACTGGACACACAATCACAGCATTTCTTCTACACAAGTGACGGATGAATCTTATGAAAGTATATTTTATAGGTTATTATGTGATACTATCATCCACGGTTAAGACAAAACTGACACTTATGACCTTGTTTGGATGATTCCAAATAGAGCTTTGGTGTAGCTTTTGATAACACAAACCGATCAGAAAATGTTTTATTTTACCATGGATGTTTACTGTCTAAAAACAGAGCTAAGCTAACAGAGCTATAATGTAAACTATCAGCTGATGCAGTGAGTGAAGAGTTTTTTTGACATATGCTTTTGACCAACTGTAAAAATAACTGGATATGAGTTTTTGGTTAAAAATAAATAAATAATAATTAATAAAGAACCTGATTATATCATAATATAGGAGGGAAAAAGAAAAGACTAACTACGAGAAAGAATAACTAACAACACAGACACTGAACTACACAGGCTAACACTGGGCAGGTTGGAGTCCAGAACCACACATCAGGAATGAACGCAATTAGAACCGGAGATACCTGGAGAGAGGGCAGAGGAAAAAACACAAAGTTTACAGAAGCACTCTCTATTTGTAGGCCCTGTCTGGTTTCCAACACGAAGAGAACATGCACCATAGTTTCATCCTCCAGCCTGTAGCTCTGCTGACATTTAATCCTAGAGTTTAATAAACTTCACCACAAGTATGATGGTGGATTACTTCACCGACTGTCAATCCAAGGAGGCTGTAAATGCCTGATATCCCCACGCTGCGGGAGACTCCACTTCTTAGCATGCGGTGACCATGGAGATTTCTACCTTGCTGTCAGTGTCATAATACTCAGACCGTGTCAGCGCAGCAGTGTGAAAACAGATTAGGACTATGATTAATGAATACTTCTAACAACTCAGAGACTGACCACAGTGATGAGACTCCCAGTGAAGATCATCTCCTGCCTTCAGAGCCAATGCTAATCCCTTCAGCATCAACACCGACGCTCCCCAGACTCTCATCAGTTCGATGAAAACTGTACAACCCATTATATCGGTTAGCATTCGTAAGCTTTCATCTCTTCCTTTTCGTCATAAATCAAGCTAAATTCTCTCCCTTTTTTGTTTTACTTTTGCCATCCTCTTAAAGGTGCACGCTAGAAGATTTGCACATGTGCAGTTTGGTGTGTTCTGGTCAGGTTTTGATGGAAGCATTTTTAAGCTAGCAGTAGGTAGCACTGTGTTACAGCTGTAGATGAGCAAAAGAGAGGCACTGAAGGACTTTAAAGCAGTGTATGAATTATATCACACTATTTGTTAACCCATAAAAACCCAATTAATCTATCAATACATGTAAATTATTGGTGTAAAATACAGTTTGTCATATTTTCATGCTAATCAGATGATCCATTTGGATGTTCAGAGGCTCTGTTACCATGGAAACACTGTCTTCTATATGTTCCTCCACAGACAGGAAAGAATCCAGTCAACTGTTATTTATGTCATCTGGTTTGTGCATGGCTATTTAAACAAAAGTGTAATGCACATGCACAATGTGGAGTGTGACAAAATTACTTCACTTTATTCATCGACATGTTGCTTTAAAATGTTTTATTTCATTTATTTATTTAGACATGGACAATGCACAATATTCATTAACCCTTTCATGCATAGTGGTCAATAGAGCTGTTCAGTGGTGTTCTCTTGTAATTGTCATTTTATTGTACTTCCATATCATCCCAAACACTGTAATTCATACCATTACTTTAACTTTGTTGTTGTAGATAAACCTGATCTGCAGTGACATGTTTAGGTGTAAAAAAAATAAATTTACTATTATTTTTTAGATATTTCTGAACCATTCTTTTCACATCGTATATCAGTAAATACATGTCGATTTGCTTACAATTTAACACATGGTTTTGGAAGTGTAAATATGTTCTTAAAAATCAGTCACATTGTTTTTTTTCCACACCTAAAGAGGAATAAAAACACTCAGGAGAAAAAAAACAAAATCTTGATTAAGGTTCTCATAATTCATGCATGTAGTGTGCCGGGTTGTAGCACTAGAGCTAATTTCCACCTGTTGTCCTTGAGCAGGCTGATGTTATCATTAAAAAAGCAGACATTGATAAAAACTAAAACATACAAAGAAAAGTACGAGATGCATTTTCGCAACTCCATCTATATAAAAAAAAATATCATTCATTTCCAATCATTCACTCATATTCGTCCCACTGCAGTCGGTCACACACGCTCTAAGCACGTTTACATCACAGTACATTATGTCCATGTCAACAACGACTGGTGTGTTTGAGAAGAAGTCTATTCAAAAGTTTTAGGTCATCTAAAATAAAGGTTCTGTGTAAACATGAAGTCAAAATGCAAAAAAAAAAAACTACATTTCATCCAAACCATTGTTGTGTAAAGTGGACATTGATAATTAACAGATGTCCAACTCCAGCTCCAGACAAGAACCTTTAAGAGGAAGTTCTCGACATGAGTCTCACATTCCAGGTTGTTTTTCTTGTTGTCATGTGATTACATCAAGATGGGAACTCGTGCATAAACATCCCAAATCTGCATGTAAACATCCATGAGCAGGATCCACTTGCACTAACGCAGAGCATTTATTTCATTTACATCCCTTGTGGTCGTGATCCTTCAGCACTTTGACTTCAATGCAACCAAACTGAGTGTGTGTCCGAAGCAGCTCGCACTTCTTCTTTTTTTTCTGAAGTTCTCAGTGTCATCGACCTTTCTAGCTAGTACTGTACAATACAAGAAAACAGGAGTGGCTCAGGGACCAGATGAATGACTGGCAGGGATGGTGCATTCTGTGCTGACAGCCACGCTGGAGTTGATAGACATGACGTGTCAGCACCGCAGTTCCCTGAGAGAGCGATGCCGGTGGCCTTTACATGGATGTCTTTCTGCAAATCATTCACTGGCCAAATATACAAAAACTGAACATTGCTCGGCAAACAGGTTGTCCATCAGTACTGACACATCCTCTGTGCCAGTTGGAGCAATCACTAACTTTTGAGGTGCATCTCATTTCAGGGGAGTTTATGCATCATTTCACTTCAGTCAAACCTGTTTTTTGCTTTTCTTTCACACAGTAACATGGTGACTTGAAAACCTCAGTTAGTATCTGTTAATCCCTATAAACTCGTTAACTTATCTGTGATGTTATGGAAGAACCAGACGAGTGCTGGATGATCGGACTGGATGGGCTTGTGACAGCTCTGAATCCTAATAATTCATAATAGTTGTCGTTTCCCAAAAGAATGCTTAAAGACTTTACGTCCAAATTATTATTTTTTGGACTATTATTTAACTTTTCTTCTGTTACTTATTATCATTTATTACAAATTATTAGCATTTTTTTATTATTATTATTTATTTATTTTGCATTCTGGTGTTTTCTTGTTTAACCCATAAAGACAATACCTGTTGATCAAATAATCATATTAATCCACGTAAATATTTTTTTTTTTTTTCATGGTCATCAGACACAGTATGACCCATTTGGACGTTCACAGGCCCTGTACTGAGCCTCTGCTTCATCTTCTACAACACTGATTCATTCATCAGTAAAACCCATGGAGTTGGATCAATAATAATGGATGGATACACTGGGTTTTACATCAGTTAACAATTTATTTATTTATTTATTTTACAAAAAAATTAAACTTTTTCTTCATTTAACTGTTTTGATATATGTAATTAACTTTGAATTTACTCTGAGTTTTCATGAATATTTGCATGACCTTTGAATTTAATATTAGAAAATGTGCAAAATACAGAGAAGAGGTTTTTTTTTTTTTTTTAATTTTAAGTGATAATCAGTTAAGAAAAGCAGAAATAGACAAAAATCATTTGGGAACTGCCACAAAAATAGCACCGGGTCTATGGATTAATTTACTGTTAGTTTAGAGTAAATACAAGGATCATTATATCAGTTTCAGCTTATTTCAGACACAAAAATAATACAAAGAAGTCAATGCGTATGCTTATACAGTGCTCTGTTTAATTTAGTGATCATGTAGATGTTCATAAAAGCTCAGATTAAAGTTGAGGATTCATTATATCAAAAAAGAGAGAAAAAAATGTTGTTTTTCAGTAAAATATATCAATAACTAAACATAAACCTAGTGTCTCCATCTACTGCCATTGATCAGATTCTATGGGTTTTACTGGTGAATCAATGTTACAGAAGATGACGGTGTTTCCACAGTAACTACACAGTCTCTGAACATTCCAAATGGGTCATATCTGATGACCATGAAAAGATGAAAAACGTGCATTTTACATCAACTATTTCAATGTATTGATAGGATTAGTGGAGCAGGTATTGAACAGTTTAGATAAGTGTTTTGGTCGCCTTTGGATGTTTGGATCTTTATGGGTTAATATGGGTTAATATTTGGGGTATGGGTTAATATTTTGACAATAGCTTTATTATTATTATTATTTTATGGCACATTCTGCTCTACCACTCTAATATACAGACCACATACCAAATATTGATTGCAAGATTGAATATTCTATCACATGATGATTTCTTTCAGTCTTTTCCCTTTTTCGGGGTAGCAGCAAATCACCTTTGCATGTTTATTTGGCACAGATTTTTAAATCGGATGCTCTTCCTGACACAACCGGGCTTGGAACCTGCAGAATGAGACTCGTGCCCCCTTGTGGCTATTGGGATGTATAGGTAACTTTTTCCAAGGGATCACCTGGGTCTCGAACCAGCTAGCTTCCGTATCAAAGTCAGTGGCGTTAACCACAGAGCTACCCAATCGCTTAGATGTCAAAAAATAATAATAATAATCAATTAATCAACCTTATCCTCAGCCACTCAGAATACTAACTGGAACACCCAGATATGAAAGAAAAAAACAAGTGGATCGGTAACATTACACATAGAGAGATTTTTATTTTTTTTTATTTTAAACATTATATGTATGGGAAATCCAAATTATAAAACAGTGTGAAGCTTTAGGGGGTGAAGTATATTGCTTACAATACAAGGTAATTACTCACATTCATCACTGTTTATTAATGGAAACCTTTTCCCTCCTCAAGGCAAACTGTAAAATAATATAAACATTTACCCATAACACTGCTACTTTATTAGTCTAAAACCCACCATATTTGCTCAACCTGCAGCTCTTTTCCAGGCATGTATTATGTTATAATCTCCCTATTTTACAGTAATAGGTTTTAAATGTAATAAAGAAATACCCAGGGCACGTTTTGCTGCATGGGAAAAGCAATAAATCACAGTGTGTCTGCAGAGTGACAAATTACTGATGTCATCAGCACGGCACGCCAAAAAACTGAATCTGAACATTGGCTGGTGCACATTGACTTATAGACTAATACTACCTGCAGAATGCTTGTAAAACAGAGCTCATTCAACATAAAACAGATTAACCACATTTAAGCATGGAGAGAAGTACTTTATGAATTGAACCAGGGAACCGCGTGGTTTTGTTATTGCACATATATCCACAAATATGCATTTCTATAGGGAGATAATAGTAGCCTTTAAGGTACTTATATTAAAACATTCTTTTATGAACTCATTAATATGTTATTTAAACTTAATGGTCAACACTTAATTTTTCTCTGCATGTTTACTTACTTGTTTAATCTCAATACACGTACATTTATTATCGTACAAAACTTAGCCCTCATTTTTTTCCACTGTGGGACTTCTTTAACTGGTTTGCATTAGTGGAAACAACATTTTTAACCCTTAAACACCCAAACATCCACTGTTGACAAAAAGCATCTACTGATCTAAACTGTTTACTAACTTCTGAACCACTAATGCTATCAATCCATGTAAATAATTGGTGTAAAATCCAATTATTGGTCTTTTCATGGTCATCAGATATGACCTATTTGGATGTTGAGAGGCTCAGTAGTTACCATGGAAACAGTCAACTTCTATAACACTGGTTCACCAGTAAAACCCATGGAGTTGGATCAATAGATTTGCTTAAAAAGTCAGTTTTTCTTCAGTTTTCTCTGATACTGATATAAAAACACTAAACTTTAAGCTGAGCTTTTATGAACAGTTACATGATCAGGAAATTAAATATAAGAAAATATTAGATTTTCACTGAGAAAAAAAAGTAAAATACAGAGGATACTATTACAATAAATGGTTATGGGTTAAGAAAATAGTGCATTTCATATATTTGTACATTTATGTTACAGTGAAATTGATCAGTTTGACGCAACAGTAAAAAATATAGTGTACAAGGGCCAAGACGGGTCAGTTTTAGACTTTTTAGTTAGTTAGTTTTACTTTTCTCTTTCAGCATATGTCATGCATATTTCACACATATTATAGTTTTTAAGTCACTGTATGAATTTAAACTCACATTAGCAGAAATGTTGTATGTTTAATGATTTTTTTTATTTTTTTTATTTTTTGGATATTTTATGTATTTTTATGTAATAATACTAATAGACATTAGAAAGATTTCAAAGAAGGTGCCAGAGATTGGTTTAATATAAAGACCTTGTCCACAGAAAAATGTCTTTGTGTATTAATAATCTAATATTAAACCAACTATTGTCCTAATCCTATAACTGACCCACTTTTATTGTACCTTTGTATTGTAACCATCTGGGCCATAGTTAGCTTTTTTAACAGCAACAGGTTTTTTTTAACCCAAGATCTTTGCTGTTCGGAAGCAAATAATATTTATTTGAGTTTTTTTTTTTTTTTTTCCTCTTCTTTTGAATGATTAAACATGCACTGGGTTGAACTGACCTGTAAACATCACTGGTGTTACTAGGAAGTGAACATAATAGTAGGTTTAACAATAGGATATGGTCACAGTATTTTTACAATACTAATAAATATTAACATTTATTACAGACTGATGTGATAATATTTCCAGCTGGAAAAACTCACCTGATAATCCCTGCAAGCTGACAAAAGAGAATTTACTGGCTAAAGTTTATAATATTATACCCTCCTGAGGCCCTGGAAAGTGAAAATTTTAGCTTTTTTACATTAAACAATTGTCTTGATTAGAAACTGTATAATGCAACAGTTTTTCAGTTTTTTTTTTTTTTTTTAATTACTTTTATTCATCAATTTATTTTTCATGGAATGAACAGCATTTTTTAAGTAAAACTGTTATACTTTTTCCCCCCTTCACAATAAAAAAAAATGCACATGAGGATATTAACATAACAATACATTTTAATTCTCTCAATAAAACGATAGATGTACAACTGTATATTTAACGGCAGAAAATTAAGACAAAATGTACATTTTAAAGTGTTGATGCCCATTTGAGCCTATTTGGTTGAAAATGGTGGAGGCTTTAGGGTTTTTGTCATGTTGTTAAAGTCATGCAAATGTTTTTGAGATGCTTTAATTTCATCTTTTGTGCTCCTGAATTTGTATTTTTTTTTTCAATTAAATCTATTAACTGACTTCCCTTTATGGTGTCTTTTTAATAAGAGTCAGTAAAACAGGCTATAGTAAATGTAAAAAAAAAAAAAAAAAAAAAATTAAAAAAAGTTGCAAAACCACCAGCAGAAGCAGAAACATCCTTGATTTCTCCAGGGGGCTGGTGAATATTAAAATGAGCAATCCCACCCTGGTAGATGGTTACAAATGACGAAGAACTGCTGGAAACATTTCCACTCAGCACTCTACCTGCATAAGTGTGACTACTGTACAGACCTGAAATTATACAGAGACAAAAGTAAACATTTCTAAGCAGTGTTTACTTTACAGCACACCTCATTTACCATGAAAAAAAAAGTTGCTGAATTAAGCAAAGATATGATGAAAAAACGGGAAGTAGCGCAAAGGAAAAGCGTAGTGATGGAGACAGGTAGAGAACAGTATTAGACAGAGCTGATACTGAGTAGCATTTAAGCACATATAAATGAACTTTTTAAGATTTATTTAAGAAACTGTGTGGTCGTTTTCTCTGGCAGCGCCCTCCATCACTCATACAGGTGTAACATGTGATTCTCTGAGATTCATGCTCACCCACGGCTCCTCTCTGTGTTCAGACGTGTTTATTTGGACACATGCCATAAATCCTGGGCTTTAGGGGAGGCAGAGCTGGGCCTGGTTATGGTGCTGGAGGCTTGACCTGCTCCAATGATAATTTGTGGTTTGGTGCATGTTCGACAGCCTACAAAGAGGCCTCAGACGGCCACTGGCTGACTGCAGCTACAGCCACGTCCACTACAAATAAGCCCAGGATTCTTATTCTACAGGAAGGAATATTTATATAATATACTAAGTTATTTTCTTAAATTTACCCTATGAAACTGTTTCGATTTGAATAGTGCACAGCAAATATACACATTCGGAGCAGAAGGTGGAATCAGACAGGAAAGTAGGT
>JAPSES010031818.1:0-12765 GCA_029822895.1 Maxillicosta whitleyi
TATATCTATATATATATCTCTATATCTATCTATATATCTATCTATCTATCTATCTATCTATCTATCTATCTATATATATATATATATATATATATATATATATACACATAAGTAAAAGAAACTCTTCTGTCCTACCAACTCCACCTCGCTCTTATCTCTGATGGGCTCATGGGGGGATGTGGTGGGGTTTTTTTTACTGTGAATTAAAAAGATTAGTTCCAGCCACAAGGATTCATTATTTATTACCAGTGAATGTTTGTCCTACTTTCATAGGAATTGATCATATATTTACAGGAATGCAGGGGCAGATCTACAGGGGTTGAGAGCCTTTAGCACCCTAACTTTTGTGTTCTTAAAACTGTGTGTGTTGAAATAAAATGCAATAATCGCTTAATAAATCGAGAAGTGATTTAAAAAGGGTTTGGTTTTACTGGTATATAACAGCTTGGGGACAATTATGGTAAATACTTACAGAGCACAACTTTTACTTGTAAAGTAGGTGTAATATTTTCATGTTTATTTCAACACTTTTTCTAAGAGCTTCACAATTTTGCTTTGTTTAAACAATGGTCTTGTTCCTATTATGTCTTAAGAACACATGGGTATAATGATGATACAAGATATTATAATACAATAAAATAAAAAATCCAAAAAGTATTTTTGTGGATTTTGTTGTTGAATCCCATCATATTCTGTAAATATGAGGATTCCCAAACCATCCTCACATGCCCCTATGCAAACACTCTTGCTCCCTTTACCATCCCATCCCCTCCTGTAGGAATACTATTGTTTCATTAACTGAAAACTATTAGATTATTAACTAGTATTTAATGCAACACTATCCCCGCTGTTGTTGAACCTACAAATTGCTGCATGAACAGATCCCGGAAAAAAAGATGAGTTTATGATCCCGCCTTTTTTCTACCAATTACCAATTTACTCCGAGCCAAAGTAACAGAGGTGAGACAGGCTGGACTTTTACACGGCAGACCTGCGTTCTGGAATCAAAGGGGTGGTGACGCAGCGTAGCATATAATGTGACATATAATTTACGAATCAGAAATATCCCAAGCATAGCAGTGTTGCTAACCTCTCCAGAGTTGTCTCATCTTTCACACAAGTGTTAGCATGGATAGAGTTCTCCTTCCAAAGTGATAACGGCTGGTGGATCTTGGTGTTTCCCCAGTTCTTTTTGGTTGCATTAATATGTTTGTTTACTGTACACAGCCATAACATTTTTAAGGGTCACACACAATACATCACCAAAACAACACCTTGGTTGCAGAACAGGAGTTCCTTTTACATAGAGTTCTGGAATCATGATTCCACCTTTATCTGGAGGTACTAACAGAGCTGTGACAGAGGTGGGACCAAATGATCTGTTTACACAGACGTTGTTCTGGAATAAAGGTGAAATATTCCCGAAACAGAAATGCCTTGTAAAATGCACATACACTCCACTTATTCACTTGCCTTATTATTTATTTTTTTAAATTATTTTTATGTGTAAACTTTGTAATCATGTGTTTAAAAAAGTGCCATATAAATTAAGTCTTACTTTCTTACTTACTTCTTACCAAAGTAGAATAAAATATAAGGCTATTGTGTGGATTTGCATGTGTGACAGGAGCCATGCCGGGCAGCACAGTGGAGGGTCATGTGACAAAAGAGCACGTCAGGCAGACAATGAGAGCAGTGGTTTTGGAGGAGGCTAATTGGCAAATATATTTGAATTTGCTAAGTGGACGGGGTTTGGAAACTCACCCGCTCTCATATTAATTAGGCAGGTCTCTAAATGTTATCCGAAATGTCACAGCCTTCCCTGAGTGTTGTGTTTCAGTCAGAACGTCTCATAGGATCCACTATCACATCGTTTATGTTCATTCACAAGAGCTATCAAATTTTAAGTGTATAAAGAGTTCCGCTTTGTTTGTACACAGGCGCAGTGACCTGACTGTGCGAGGGAAGGAAATGCACACCAGATAGTTACTGCAAATGCATTCAAGTTGAAAATTAAAGTTTCACCATCCCTTTGCATTATTAACAAAGGAAGGACACACAGCAACTGAGGGGAGACACGCCTGCAAGCTACTGCGTCTAATTATGCATCAAATAGAGAATAACTAGTTGACAACGTGCGAAAATCCTGACATTATTCCTCTCCAGGAAGCAGGGTATAATTACTTCTAGGGGAAAAGATTTTCAGGAGGAATCAAAAATTAACTTTATTTGAGAGCTGCTGAAGGTTTTTATTTGTAGGATAGCAGAATGTGTAGTGCACTTTGACTCCTGAGTGAACTTTGCCCCCTGTGGATGAGTCAGCAGCTCGTGAATGCAGTGGAAGGCACTGACCCAGAAAAAAAGGTGCCACTTTGTTATCGGATGAAATCTCCCCCCTGAATGGAGGGCAGCAACATGGTAGCTCTCACAAAAACGCTCTTATTTGAAGACGTTTTGCCTCCACTTGCACCACCCCCCATCCTATTGTGCAGCTAAAATGTCACAGTCACCACAGATATGTTAAAGTTCATTCATTTCATTCATTCAGGGTACATTATCTGCATTCAAATCCTTCACATATTAGTTGTATTCTGCCACCGCACACACAAACCAGGTCACTTCAGCCCACATGCATGTGTTCATACCTGCATAATCTGTTGTATATGTGTTAAAACTATGATCATGACATCATTTTCATAGAACATCAAACATCACCATATGCTCTTGTGAGAAAATCTGCATTTGATTTTCCAATCCATCTTAAATCATTGATTATTGTAGTTGTTTCATATCTTACTTTATCAAAACTAGATAATCCAGAGCTACCCTATGAAGTACAGTCATGGAAAAAATTATTAGGCCACCCTTTTTTTCTTTAATTTCTGGTTCATTTTAATGCCTAGTACAACTATAGCTATGTTTGTTTGGAGAAATATAATGATAACAGCAAAAATAGTTCATAATAGTTTCATTTCAGAGCTAATATCTATCCATTTTCTATGTTTTATTGATAAAAACCAAAATCACTTCAGTTCTTACATCAATATCTATGTCATTGCACTGATAAAAACACTGCTTTTATACATCCCATGTTTTCTTTTCTGTCTGTTTTAGTCACGTGACAAACACAGGAGTTAGTACTTGATTGCATAACCATTGTTTTTGATGAGTTTTGATGGTTTACTTATTTTTTCTGCGACTGTATGTCCAAAGCATATCTAGAGATTTTTCACATGCGTTAGTCTACGTCATATAGTGAGTCAAGATTTGCCTCATGTAGTGCACTATGTTTAGCTAAATGTTGCAAATGCATTAAACTGAACATCCAAATATAACATCAAATGACTGTGTTTTGACTACATTAGTCACTTTGTCAGTGGACATGTTGCAGAAAACTTTTCTATATTTACTAAATGTTGAAAAAACAGAGGTGTTGGTTTTTCCATTAAATCACAAATGTGATGATTTGTTTATTTATTATCACAAGATGACGTAAGAAGCAATGCTATATACATAGCAACAAACGTAAATATTGTGTTGATTTACAGATATATACATTATTATTATATATTACCTGTCTATCCCATCCTAAATTCAAAAATGATTCAGTTTCCTGGTGTGTTCACAGATACCACACCATGTTCCTTTCCAAACTCCGCTTCTTCTCTTGTTGTAACATTCGTCAACATTTGTTTGTTTTTGTTTGTTTGTTTGTTTTTTATTCACGTGACGCTAGTTGTGGAAAAAGGTCTTTCTATTGCAGTTTTTCATGATATACCATTTAAGCTACACCTGAAAAAGCACATCTGACCAGTGCAAAAAGTATTCATCGAAAAACGAGTTTTGGCAAAACATTTTTGCATTAGGTACATTTTTATGTGCAAGTTATATTCAGGCAAATTGAAGATCGATGGAAAAGAAATTATTGAAACAAAATTATTGTGTATGAGTATGAGCACTAGTGATTTTCCAAACATACAGTAATGGAATAAAGGACACCCTTAAAATTTTACACACAATTTTTACATCTCAAATATAATAGTGAAATCTTTTTTTGTGTTTCAAAAGGTGTGGCTGCAAATGTTTTTGTTGTTTTTTTTTGTTGTTGCTTTTTTTTTTTTTTTTTTTGCTGTTTATTATTAACAAGAAAAGGCTGAAACTCAAGTTGACAGTTTCTATATGTCCTGTAGATGTGTTTGATTATCTTGCCAAAACATTCAGTTTTGAAAACAGTGCATGTACAGGAGGAAACATGTGGGATATGAGAAAAACATAAAACATAAGTTCAATGACTTTATACAATGACCTTACTATGCAATTATCACAAATGCATGTTGTGTCTGGAAACTTTTTTCCACCACTGTATATGTTGACATATGGAGTTGAGATATAACACTAAGGCTCCATTCAGACCACAGGTAAATGTGGCCCATATATCTGATGTTTTTGCCATATGTGACCGGTATCTGATCTGTTAAAGACAAACCTGACCCAGGCCACTTTCATAAGGTCCTAAACCTGATATCCTCCTGACTACCAGCAATACATTTTTGTCCTCTGTAGTGGACAAAATTTTCATGGTTTTATTTTAAAAATGCTGTCCACTGCAAAGGACATTCCATTAAAAATATAAATAAACAAATTTAAAAATTAGTTTTAAAAATATATTTTTAAAAAAATGTCACATTAACCAGTTTCTGATCAAGACAATTTTTTAAAAAAAAAAAAAAAAAAAAGCTCAAACTTTCACTTGGGTAGTCAATATGTATCTGATATTTTGCAATGTGACTTCAGTCTGAACAGCCAGGTCACATTTATCTGACCTTCATGTCAATGAAATGTGACAAACATCACAGTTACATGACTGCATGGTCACATGTAATTTGTGACCACGCAGTCAAGACCTCTTTAGCACATGCAAGTCACTTTAAGATTGCATTCGGTTCATACTCAAACCTGATAGAAGTATGGTAACATAAGTGTTAGACCCACGCATGACTGCAGGGTATGTCAAAACACTGACTTAAATGGGCCATATTGTGCAAAAATAATTTCTTGGGGTAATGTTGCTCCTGTTTGGGTCTCGTCTAGTCTTATAAACACTCTAAGTCTGGGGAAAAAAAATGACCCGCTATTTTCTGTGAATTACTACAATGAATTTGTCAGAAGCTCTGGTTGAGCCATTTTGATTTCACTGCCCGTGTGACATAATAAGGGGAAGAAATCCAATAAAGGGGCATGTACTTCCTATCCAGGGACGGCAAACTCTGCCCACAAATGATGTCGTGATTGTCCAACATATTAGTTCAATTTGCCAACCGCGCGCCATAGTAGGTGAAACTCAAAAGAAGAAGAAGAATTCGTTCAACATTTAGTTTATCCAAGTATGTGTAAAAGGTGTTGTGTTGTTGGATGTACACAGCCCATCTGGGTCGGTCCTCTTCCTCTTGCTCTGCGTCTGGGTCATAGCAAAGGTAGCCTTTGGCTGCTGACTCGAGGGGGCGTGGCCCGAAAGAACACTTCAGAGTTCTTTCGAACGTCGGACAAAACGGCGTGCTGTAAAAATGACTGGCGCTGACAGGAAAACAGAGCTGGAGAAACTTTTTTGTTTAGATGATTTTGAGCAGGGAACTTCATGAACATGTTTTGTATAGTCCATAGACCAATTCTAACTGGAGTATGAGAAGGTATAATATGGCCCCTTTAACAACACACTGCACCTCAGACAAATCAACGATCTGCTCTATAAGGAGGAGAAATACCACACACTTTTCACTGGCTAATGGCAGAGTGATGCAAAAACGCATCCAGCGGCCATCTAAACACAAACTGCCACACACAGCCTTCCGTTTGCTCTGCGAGACTCCCTAATGGGCTGTTTAATGAGACCATCAAATGCAAATGGGACCTTAGTTGTGACTCTTGAGCACCCAGACAAGGCATTCAGCTTCAGAGTGTGTGGGAGTGAATATTCCACTTGGGCAATTTTCCATTCAGGGGAAGACATAACACTTTGCTCCTGAGTGATTACTGTGGGAAACACAGAGTGACTGCTGTCATACTTATCTAACTGAAGACTCGCAGCGCCCCTGATCAAGCTTCTTTCAAGCACTGGATAAACTGTGTTTTGTGTGTGTGTGTGTTGTTTCTCATTTGTAATGTTTAGCAGTACTAATATAGAAAACACTAATCCACCATCTGCTCACAATCTGCTCACAGATTCAGCTGTCTGATTTCTCTTACCTGGGATAAAGCTTCTCGTCTCTCTGACTCCGACTGAAGCACAAGAAGTATCTGTTCAAGATTCATCTAACAGTTGATCGGAGAAGCCCCAAGAGGAAACGTTCTTAACATAACCAGACGTAACAAGACAAAACTTTGACATTTGAAATTAACCAATGAAAGTCAAGTAATCTTTCTGTTAATAAGTTTGGATGTAACATTTTCTTACATCTTAGTGAGCACAGAAGAATATGTCATCATTAAGGCCCATTACCAACTCACCCCTTAACCCTACTTCTCCATTTTGCTTGTTCACATGAAGGGGTAGAGGTGTCCAAATTTTCAGTGAGTCAGAGGGGAAGGGCTAAGTGGGAGGGCTGTTTGGCAGGATCACAGTACAAACAGAGGAGTATGAGAAATATCCCATAATTCTGTTCAAATCATCGGCGAGATGGAGGTAAACACAGCTACAAAGTGCAGCAGTGTGATTAAAGAACCACATGAATGTAGGTACTTTCTTCGTAAACAACTTAATCCTTTGATCATCCGTTTAATGACGTCTTAATGTGTTATAGATCACATTTCTATGGTTTGCGGTTGATCGCTGCAAACAGATGCCCAAAGCCCATGAAACAGAGATGGTTAGAGCTGTTGACAACATGGTAAATACTTTCAGAAACTAGAAAAAGCACTCGGAGAGCACAGACCTCCGCCAAGTGCAACATCCCACCCCACCACCATAAATATTAGTCCCTCATTTATTTGGACTTAAGTCCATGGACTATATGAGAAAACATGAGTCGCCACCTGGTAGACATGTGTTATTATTACCACAGCAACGGCATTGATAACTAATAGAGAATCCTTTAAAAAAATTCCTGGATCCAGACAGTGATCCGGATCACCTCCAAACTTTAATCATCTGTTCGTTGTCTCAGAGCGAACATTTCCTGAAAATTTCATTAGGTTTGGTCAATAATTAACCGAGATGCTGAGAAACCAAATTTTTGCCCCCATTGACCCCAATGGTAATAAAAATTTCAAAGTGATCCAGGATTGAGGATTTCTTCCAGATCGTCCCAAAAAGTTAATGGGTTCTTCCTTGTGCCATTGGCAACAAATCCTGAAAATGTCATCAAAATCCGTCCATAACTTTTTGAGTTATGTTGCTAACTAACAAACGGACAAACAGGCAGACAAACAAACCCAGGCGAAAACATAACCTCCTTGACAGAGGTAATAAAGTTGTCACATCTGTTTATAGTAGCATCGATGACTGCTGATGACGTAACAGGTCTTGAAGGGTTGTCTCATTTCATAGGGAAGTGTTTCAGCCCCTACCCCTGCAACTCCATTTCAAGGGCTAGGAGTAAGGGGTAGCGCCAAGGTCTTTGGTCCTTGCACTTGGCACTGCCCTGTGCAATGAAGTTGTAGGGGGGAGGGCCAAGGGGTGGCCTGGGACTGGGCCTTAGAGCTGTGTCCAGGATCCCTACATCGTTCACTCACCACTCCGTCTATGACAAATACTCCATAGTTCTTTCTGTATTTAGCAGAAGGTGGAGAATACGGGCACTGACATTATCAGCATCATTATGTGTCATAACTGACAGAATTTTTCAGATTTCAGATGCATTGCATTGTGGAACTGTCAGTAGAAGATCATGCTCATTCTGCTGTGGATAGAACAGTTATGCTCCCTGGTACCTTTGTAGGGTTAGGGTTAACTCTTCATAGACACTGGGGAAGATAGGGCTGACCCTTTACATAATACTTCACATGATCCCCTTCAAATATGTGTACTTACACTTTCTGATTATAATGTCTTTCACCATAAACTCAACAGTAACAGTGAGTGAGAGACTTGTGGACAAAATAGAATTACTGAAATACCTCATCAAATGACTCTAACTTTATCAGGAAGTGTGTGTTCATGTGAGAGCATCAAACACCTTTTGAAGATAAATTTAGGTGGATGTCACTGCATAAACAGAATATAAAATTATTAATTCCATTTTCATTAGTGCATCATCACACAAAAGTGACAATTGTTGCATTTTTGTTACATAGCGATGAGCTGTCTATATTTTCAGGAGGAGCAGGAGGTTTATGGGCCATATTTGAGCACTACGACTTGTCTACAATAGCAGGACAAAGATGACAGTTCCATCTGCATTGCCATGGTAACACATGGCAACGCAGATGCATACACATACATAACACTCGTAGCATTAAATGCATTTTATACATCCATGTAACCAGATGAATATCAGTTAAAAGCTCAATAAAAAACAGTTATTGGACAACAGAACACAAATGTTATAAACACAAGCTAATAGTCCAAGACCAGTGTATGACATGAATAAATAAAAAAAATAACAAACCAATGAGACAAAGTTTGCATCACTAAGATAACACTGAGCAGATCCAAGTATTTCTTTACCAATAAATGACCCCGAATGAGCCAAAATAATAAATGCATGCAATAGTGACAAATTTTATCTTATTTCTCCTCTTTTTTGGGTCGGTCAGGTTTATATGAATGAAACTTCTGTCAGCTACTCCATTATTTGTGTCACACTCAAATGATTGAATGACTGGAAACAAATGGCCCAGGGTTATTAAGGTGCATTAATGTCACTTACTATGTCCATGTAGACATTCAATCACAGCTCACATGCCTGGAACAAAACCAGATGAAACAAGTAGCTGGGTTTCCATTACCGTCAGAAATTTACAAAATGTAAATTGCGCAATACAAATCTGGTAATGGAAACTGCCACAAAAACTGTCAAACTCTCACAAAAAACAGTTTTCTTTTAATACTCTCATTATATGGTTTTTGAGACATTTCGATATAGAAGTATACAAAAGTGTAATGGAAACATTTTGTGTATTTTCACCCATCTGGTGGTTTTGCTCAGGCCGAATGTCTCACCTATGACCCAAGACTCAGAACAGGGTCTAGTTTCTATAAGACAACAGACACTGAGTTTAGTGTAAGAACTGCTTCCCAAAGGCAGGACAAATCTGGTGCCACAGGAGGTTCAATAACATCACACAGTTCATTAAACGCTACCTGGGTCATTTGGAAATTCTGGATCCACAACTCGTTTGTGAATCCTTGATGTACAAGTCTCTCCCTGAAATCCATTCTGCATGACCATAAATAAGGACTTTACCATGGGATAATTGTACGTTCCCTTCTACTTTTGTTTCAGATAGTCACTATAACAGTAGATGAACCAACACTGCAATGCTAACACCATGGAGGTTTGGTATGAAATTCAATGCATCTATCTTCCTTAAAGGGATAGTTTGAGATTTTTGACATGAATCTGTATTTCATCCCCATCATCAGTACATCCACACTGACTTACCCTCGACACTGTCCTGTGAGCCCAGTTCTGGTCCGGTTTTGGTCGAAACGAAAAAAGTTTGCGGGGGGTCACTAAAATACAATGTTTTTCTTCTAAAAACAGCATGTGTTCAAAAGATTGAATTATTTACATCACAAACCAATGTTGATTAAAAAGTCACACCTCGTAATCACTTGGCCCTACTTTCTCTCATTTCCTATCAGTTCGCTGTCATGCTGCTGACTGCTGCGCACTAGTCAACAACCTGTTTCAGCAGTCAAACAGGTAGACTAGCTGTCAACTTGCGGCAGCGCGTAGAGATACGAAGAGAGAGAAAGTAGGACCAAGTGATTAGGAGGTGTGAATTTTTATAGACATTGGTTTGTGATGCAAATAAATCACTATTTTGAACACATGCTGTTTTTTAGAAGAAAAACGTTTTATTTTAGTGACCCCCACAAACTTGCCAGACTACTTTTGTTTTTGACCAAAACCAGAACAGAACTGGGCTCACAGGACACTGTCGGGGGTAAGTCAGTGTGGATGTACTACACTGATGATGGGGATGAAATACAGATTCATGTCAAAAATCCAAAACTATCCCTTTACACGAGCATCTTGCAAGAACTATACAGTATTTTTGGAGAATTATTATATATTACGAGATGGGACTTTACAAAAGCCAAACACTCTTCAATGGAAACACCTACAAGTAGCAATTGTACTTTGTCAAAATTGTAGAAATTTCGCTTTTATTTTGTGGAAATCTGTAATGGAAAGCAAGCTGCTGACTCGAACAAATGACACTCCATAGCCATGATATGTGGTGGTAAAGAAATATCATTTGGTCGCTAAAAGTCACACATAGAACCTTTAAAGTTAAATATCAGGACTAAAAAAGTTTTGCTTAGGTCACTGCACCAAAAGAGGCAGAGACAGAGCTCATAGTTCTCAGTTTCAGTGGTTTCTATTCTTCGGCTCCACAGGACAAACTGATGACAACGTTGTCATCAACTCCAAAGATGTGACTCGACATCTTCTTAGCAGATGTAAGGAGAGATGAGCGCCCGAAGTGCCAAATTTAAATATTAATGACAGCTACCCGCTTCCTTTAACTCTTTACTGCAGGGGTTTAATCTCTACACTGGATGATTACAAGGTTATTACATGGTGATAAGAAGATCTCTGCTGGACACAAATCAGGGCATGATGAGGAAGAGCGACGTCGTGCTGATTAATGCAAGAATGAAGTACTTTTATTCTTATACAGAGCTACAGCCCCGCCCCTTTTGGATGTGCCCCATGGGAATTGAATTTGAAGAAAAATCGCATTATATTCAACAGCGAGAGAAAGGTTATTTTTGATCCTGTAGTAATTATGCATCATGTACACTTATGGTGTTTGGCAAAATAAAAGATACTTTTATAAATCAAGAGCATCACAGATTTTGGTAAAGCTGTAAACTGTGTGTGAAACAGAACAACTACACAGGAGGAGTCATCATAACTGTCTGTGAATGATATGTTCAGAGTCGATGAAGATGTCTCTGCAGCTTCAACATGACCAGAATGTGGTTAGTTTCACTTTAATCACTGAGGTAAAACATACTAAAGCAGCGGTCCTTTTGGTGTTGGTGAAATGCGTTCCATTCAGCTGTTCCAGACAGGAGATGTTTCTTTACTGTCTTGTCCAACAACGATACATGTCAAAAATCCCCAACTATCGCTTTAATATAAATGGTAAAGCAATTAAAACGGGATAAAAAAAAAAAGTTCACTGTTCATATTTTTACTCTTCTTAGGGTCACAGGGCACATCAGAAGTTTCAGGATTTCAGGTTTTTATTCTGCTTAGCCCTTTAACAATGACATTTTCTCCAGCGCTGCATTTTTCGCTTTACAGCTTCCAAATTATTGCAACTCCTGAACCAATTGCGCTATCCACAATTTTCAAATGGCATCAGAAAGCTGAGATCCTGAGCTTTCCAACATATTATAACCTTTTACAGCAGCAATGTGGGAATATATTACAAGTACAAAGAAAGCCTTCACATAGGCTTAAAAAAAATGCCTGGAAATGACAAAATATATGAAGCCATAATATGGATACTGACAGTTCAAGTAAACTCAATACATAGATTTTACAAAGACCAAAAAGCAGCTGTAAGTTTATTTTTGCAATCTCAAAATGTTTCATCATGGACATTTACAGTTGTTTCTGATAATATGCTAAAATGTTTTTCTTTTTGACTCATACTGTTCTAAGCTTTTGTTATTTCTAATAATGATAAGTAATGGCCAGATATTGAAAGTTCAGTTCTCTCTAAAAACAAAGGTACAAACACATTTTCTGACACTTTTATGGTGAGGAAACTCCTAGGTGGCCTGTTATAACGGCTGTGTTTTTGTTTTTTTCTCGCCTCTTATCATAATGTTTTCATTTTTGCCTCTGATAAGTGGATCGCAGGCCACCTGTGCTTCGCCAGTGTGACCAGTCCTTTATCCCCATGTAATGCCCTGTTTTTATGTCTTTTTGAACAGATGTACTGAAAGAGATTGTTCTGAAATATTGTGCAATGACAAATAAATTGATTTGATTGGATTTGCTTTGATTTCATTTAAATAACTTGTCAGATTAAGAGGGTTCAGAGATGGGTCAGATCTGGGATGTAAGCATTCATCATTAACCCGTACAAACCCAAACATCCACCAGCGACCAATACCATCTACTGATGTAACCATTTAAGACCTGTTGATCCATTAATCCTGTCAATATGTGTACATAATTGGTGTAAAATGCAGTTATTCATCTTTTCATGGTCATCACATATGACCTATTTGGCTTTGTAGTTACCATGGTAACACTGTCACCTTCTACAACATTGTTTCACCAGTAAAACCCATGGACACAATGGGTTTATATTCAGTTAATGTTGTATTTTTTGAAAAAAACAACGTTTTCTTCATTTTTCTCTGTTTCTGATATAATAATTAACTTTAATTTGAGCTTTTACGAACATCTACATGGTCATTGAATTAAATATAGGAACATGCCTGATTTTTTTTTTTTTTTTTACCAACATTCTTTTTATTGTTTTCACAACATAACAAAATAATACAATTACATTTATTGAACAAAATGAACAATATCCAACTACCCCTCCCCCTCCCTCCATGTATTTGTCTAT
>JAPSES010031897.1:0-12759 GCA_029822895.1 Maxillicosta whitleyi
TTTTTGGCCCCATTGACCCCAATGTTAATGAAAATTTCAAAGTGATCCAGAATCCAGGATTTCTTCCGGATTACCCCAAAAAGTTAATCATTTCGTCCTTGTGCCATTGCTAACAAATCCTGAAAATTTCATCAAAATCCATCCATAACTTTTTGAGTTATGTTGCACAAAATCAGACAGACAAACAAACGCCGGCAAAAACATAACCTCCTTGGTGGAGGTAATTATATTACTTCAGTATGGAAAGCAAAAACAGTCGTACAGTAAAATGGTTCCCGTTCGCCTTTATGTTGTATTTTACTGCTGTTGATGATAAAAGGCTGAGCAACGTCACATACGATTTGGTCGTTTTATCTACAACAATGCATCATATTCTATAAGATCATCATGTCTGTCCTGTAATAACTAGGTATCTCTAAAAAAACGAATGTTTTTTTACCTCAAAAAACAGCAGGTTGTAGCTTTTATTCCAGTTAAGAAGTCGTATAACGGTCTCAACCCCTTAAAACAGCAAAAGGTGGTGTTCGATTATGATTTAAAATAATCACTATAGTGTTTAGAATTAAACAAAAACTATGAAATTATGCTAAAGATGCCAATGTACTGGATTATTGAGATGTGACCTGAGTCTACTGATAGCCTGTTGGATTCATGCGACCACTAGAGGGACTAAAGAGTCAGTGATAGAAAACAGAAACCCTTGTGGTTTTCCATTGGACATTTGTGCAAAACTTCACCGATATTTACAACATGTTGAAAAAAAAACAAAACAGAAGTGTGTAATGTCAGTTTTTCCATTAAATCACAAATGCTATGATTTGTTTATTTATTATTACAACATGACACAAGCGGTCATTTCATAAGCTAAAATATAACAAATTTCATGTTGATTTATAATTTATTATTATTATTATTATTATTATTATTATATTACCCCTCTATCCTATACTAAATTAAAAATTATTCTGTTTCCTGGTGTCCACGCATACTATGCCATATTTCTTTGTTTAGTGTAATGTCTGTCCACATCTGGGTTTTTTCATTTGCATGACTATTTCCATTGCAGTTTTGTGCAATATACCTATTTTGCAACGCCCAAAAAAACCACCTCTTGCCAGCGCAAAAACTTTTAGGAATCGAAGAACGAGTTTTGGTGAAATTGTCATTTTTCCATTAGGTACATTTTTATGTGCAAGTTATATTTGTGATATTTGAGGGTCAATGGAAAAACATCTTATTCTGATTAACTGTTAATATTTGAGTATTTTATCTGAAGGAAGAAAAGCTGATGATACAATAATATATAATAGTGTTGATCTATTCCCAATCAGCACATTTCAAAATCATAGCTCCCATCGGACAGAAAGTGGTTGCATCGTAAAAGTTACTGAAAGTGTCCGATAAATGCACGTCTATAAACTCTAATATTTGCTTCCTGTATGTGGTGGAGTAGAAGTGAGGCTTCGTAAACTGGAAATACTCAAGTCACAGTATATTAAGTTTCTGCTGAGGTCCATAAGTTGTGTAGAACAACTCGGTAACATTTCACCCCTGGCAATGAGTCTGTTACTATAGAAACTGGTAAATATCAATAATTCACCAACAGCCTGAGGTGTTAGAGAGCCAGTATGTGGGAGATAAAGTGCAGTTCTGCTCTTGGGGTCATAATGGGCAAGATGAGCAAAGGCTGATTTTGTGAAGTCATCATGGTTTGGGGCGGCCACGCTTTAAGTTCAGCTGCGAATGTAATAGTCACACTGAAGCAAGCAGGAATAACAATCAAGTGAAAACCATATTAGGACACCATCTGCTTGTCCGACTAGAACTTCCAAGAACAACTGGCATCAGGGGAAGGTTTTGGAAAGTGCGTCGTACGCGAGCGATGTTTTGGAAGTCTGAAACCAGTGTGCCTAGTTAAAGCGCCGCTCCTGACACACATGATCCTGTTTAAGCCTCTAGAGCTTAGGTCTAAGCCAAGAACTTGTTTTGGAGCCCGACTTCAAAACAAAAGTGAGATGATGGTATGGTAAACTCAGCTCCTCTGTTTTACTAGCGTTAAGCAAACAGCATATACCAAATGATGTCGCAAGGGTCAAGCCTCTGAGGCAAAAGAGCAGGGTTTAGAAGGAACAGTATGCAAATGAGTAGGGGCGCAGTAGACGAGGGAACGTCAAACCGAGTTTTCTCACAAAGCACGGAATGAAAACCGTATTAAACATGACTGAATAATTGGTTGAGCTTTCCCTTTGTGAGACCAGCTCCATAGTTTTTTCCTCAATTAGTCCGGTCTGGTTTACTGGATGTAATGGAATAAAAAAAAAAGAATATTTCCCTCGCAGGATCGTCATTCTCCATTCTAGTAACAGGGTGGTGTCACCATTTCGCAAGTCCCGCAAGTACGTAAAATAAACGTCACCTCTGAAGCAGAGAATGGCAAGTTTTGACAGAGGAGCAGCTATTTTAATCGGTGCAGATTTCTTTTGTAGTTTGTATTTATTCGTTTTAATACCGCAGCATTTTTTTTCCCTCCGGCGCACACGTTCCACGAAATCAACTTCTCTCACAGCATTATGTTGCAAAGACAGTGTCACAGCAACGCCCAAGATGAGTGCGATTCGATTGAAGAACAAGCCAAATGACCTGGAGCGTTTTTACTCTTATTCCAGAATTATAGTAGTGCCAGACATGTCTACTGTAGTGCCACTAACAAAATGGGTATGATTTATTGCAGATTTTCACAGTTTATTTACTTCTTTATTTTATTTCTCAACCACTAGTATGTGGACTTTAACACTAAAACAGATTAAAAAGAACCTTAACGTAATGGTGCAGGTTATATTAACACTTCTTATGAATTTGGAAAGCCCCCCCCCATTTTGCAAATAAAACAAGATTTTAATGAAGTGATGTTCAGTTGTCGGTTAATAAATCAATTTTTTTTTTTCGGTCTCAAACCTTAGGAATGACACATACTTAAATAGTCATAAACTTCTTCATGCAAACCTTGTTTAACCTCTCCATTCCCACCAGATCCCCAATAACCCAGTCGCTATTTTGCATGAAATGCATTAAAGTTTCTAGAATAAAACCTTCGGCAATATATTGCGTGCTGTACCTTGTTAGAAAGGTTATATTCTCCACAATTGAGCCTCTGAGTTTATGTTTGTAATATTCCTAAGCATCAAAAAATAATTAGTGAAAGAATCACCCACCCACGTAGTGATCAAAGTTAATGGGTAGTTCAGTAGTTCTGTATTTTAGCCACATAGTAAAATGGAACTAGGAACTATTACCTTTCAAATCAGGTATCAATGATTAATTCTGGCCTTTAAAAAAATTAACAGAAGTGATAAGGAACAGGTTAACTACAGTAACTACAGGTCACAGTATGTTAGGAACATAATTAATATGTCAGTGCATTCTTCACATAATGCGATTACATCGTTGGACGGACAGACAACAAAACGATAACAATACCCCTTCAGCCAGAAGTCGGTCAAGAGTTAGAAATTAGAGGTTGGCCAATAGTAAATTTTTGACGGCCAATATTAGACCAATAATTTGTAACACAGAAAAGCCCATAGACAATAACAGGGGTATATCATCCTTGCCATCCTACAATTATAGAGGTCTGAAAGAAAATGCTGAAGTGAACATCTTAAAGTAACACATACCTGAACAAGTGGGGCCACGCCCAACAAACCCCGCCCCTCGCACATATTTCACCCATTACAAGTAAATGGGAAGATTTTTTAAAAATTCATAACAAATTTTAACTGTTCCCAAAATGTCATGAGGTGCATTCTGGCAATCTATGAAGTCAATTTAGTATGAATTCAACCAATACTTTTGTTGCTACAGACATGTGGAAATTTCGCCCATTATAAGTAAATGGGAACATTTTTATTTATTTATTTTTATTAACAAAAAAAAAAAAAAGGAAACTTTGATCTACTTTTCCCAAAATGTAATGTCATGTATTCAGAGTTACAGACAATCTATAACCCAAATTTGGTATGAATTCAATCATTAGATTTGCTGCCAGAGTGTTAAACAAACAAACCCAACCAAAAACAATACCCTTTTCCTCCCTAAAAACTGAACCACTGACCGTCAAATTCTACGTAGGTAATCAATAATTGTGTAAAAGTGCATCTACCGGTAACTAAAATTCAAAAAATCTAGATGGGTGTGATTTTAACCACTGAGGTATTATTGTACGTCTGTATTTCCAGTTTGGAAGCATAGCATTAGCGCTGCATCAACCTCTGCTAAAACTGATACGTTTGTATGACGTGTTGATTATTGGATCAAACCAATAAACCATGTTCCATTTTATTGTTATAATTTTTATTATGCTGACTTGACATGCATGACAGATTATCACCGGCCTGTTAAATGTGCTACGAACAGTTTATTGATGACAAATAAAATCCAAGCTGCAGATTCACGTGTATACTTCCTGTTTGATTTTTGATTTTTTTTTTCCCCAACGAAGCATGAGCGACATGGGCCAGGAGCAGAACGGAGCTTCAGGTACAGGGTCCAGGACTTCATTCTACACACCTGTTACTAAGGATTTAACCTTGTGCTGCCACTGATTATGCGCACAACACCTCTGTCAACATCACCTTTAACATTAACACGACTGACATTTATAAGCTTCAGTAGATTGTGGTGTTCCCCGTACAGTATTTGCCTGTAAACTAGGAATGCCAATAAAAAGTCCATTACAGGCAGTGAGGTTTACACGCATACAGAGTGTGGTAACTTGGGTGAGTAACTCATCAGAACATCAAATAGTTGTCATACCTTTGCTTTGGCAGAACAGTTGGCACCCTGAAAACCTACAGCCTCCTTTCATTTATCAGCGCAGTAAAAATAAGGCTAAGTCTATATGACTCAGCCTGGGACACGTTAAAACATGTCCAGGCTCAGAAGGCGAGGTCTGATCACAAGCCCAAGGACAACAGGTGCACACTGCAAACTTTGTACACTTGTGTTGTGAAGCATAAACACCAGAAATCCTGCAGCAGGAAATTATCACCTTTAAACAAGCGTTATTATTGTTTTTTTAACCAATGCTTTTCTGTAAAATATAGAGCTTTTACACTCCTGTTTTTTCCTAAATGACTGGAATAGTTTCAACTTTTATTTTGGTAATGCTTTTACTTTTTGCTTAAAATAAGACTAAGTTCAGTTTTAGAGCAGGTATTTTAGATATTACGGAAAAAACTTGATTTACGGAAGCTGATTAAGGCAAAAAAAAAAACAAGAAGTGTTACTAGTATATACTATACAAGTCATTTTAGTTTTATGCACAGGTGCGAAAGGCAAACTTTGCACACATTTGTTATGAAGCATAAACACCTGAAATTCTAAAGCAGGAAACTACCACCTTTAAACAAGTGTTTTTGTTTTTTTTTTAACCAATGCTTTTCTGTAAAATATAGAGCTTTTACACTTGTTTTTTTCCTAAATGACTGGTATAGTTTCAACTTTTATTTTAGTTTTTTTTATAATTTCAGTTTCATCTCATTTAATTTGAGAAATGCTTTTACTTTTTGCTTAAAATAAGACAAAGTTCAGTTTTAGAGCAGGTATTTTAGGTATTATGGAAAAGCATTTGTTTATGGAAGCCGATTGAAGTAAAATGAAAAATAAAACAAAAAAACAATAAGAATAAGTGTTACTAGTATATACCATGCAAAGTCAATTTAGTTTTATGCACAGGTGCGAAAGGCAAACTTTGCACACATTTGTTATGAAGCATAAACACCTGAAATTCTAAAGCAGGAAACTACCACCTTTAAACAAGTGTTTTTGTTTTTTTTTTAACCAATGCTTTTCTGTAAAATATAGAGCTTTTACACTTGTTTTTTTCCTAAATGACTGGTATAGTTTCAACTTTTATTTTAGTTTTTTTTATAATTTCAGTTTCATCTCATTTAATTTGAGAAATGCTTTTACTTTTTGCTTAAAATAAGACAAAGTTCAGTTTTAGAGCAGGTATTTTAGGTATTATGGAAAAGCATTTGTTTATGGAAGCCGATTGAAGTAAAATGAAAAATAAAACAAAAAAACAATAAGAATAAGTGTTACTAGTATATACCATGCAAAGTCAATTTAGTTTTATGCACAGGTGCGAAAGGCAAACTTTGCACACATTTGTTATGAAGCACAAACACCTGAAATTCTAAAGCAGGAAATTATCACCTTTAAACAAGTGGGTTTTTTTTTTTAAACCAATGCTT
This sequence comes from Maxillicosta whitleyi, assembly GCA_029822895.1. NCBI lineage: Eukaryota > Metazoa > Chordata > Actinopteri > Perciformes > Neosebastidae > Maxillicosta > Maxillicosta whitleyi. The sequence goes on from JAPSES010031897.1 coordinate 6,255, forward strand.
TTCTGTAAAATATAGAGCTTTTACACTCGTTTTTTTCTTAAATGACTGGTATAGTTTCAACTTTTATTTTAGTTTTGTTTTTATAATTTCAATTTCATCTCATTGAATTTGAGAAATGCTTTTACTTTTTGCTTAAAATAAGACGAAGTTCAGTTTTAGAGCAGGTATTTTAGGTATTACAAAAAGTGTTGGTTTATGGAAGCTGAATGAGGTAAAATGAAAAAAACAAAACAATAACAATAAGTGTTACTATTATATATTATGCAAAGTCATTTTAGTTTTATGCACAGGCGCGAAAGGCAAACTTTGCACACATTTGTTATGAAGCACAAACACCTGAAATTGTAAAGCAGGAAATTATCAAAGAAGTCTAAACTTACCAACGCCTCTGCAAACACGTACAGCGGACAGTGAAACCTACACAGACTTTTCACACATACATTTATTTTTATATTATAATAAACGGTTAGTATAGTTTCCATTAGTTTTTATTACTTTAGTTTGGTTTAGAAATGCTTTAAGAGTTTTCATTTTCTTAACTTTACTTTTCAAGTCAGTGTTTTATGTATTAGTAAAAGGTTTGGTTTATAGAAGCCAATGTAAATCGGATGAAAGAATGCGTGACATGAAATATAATTAGGTCTAACATTGTGCAGTCGTTTAATTTTCGTGTACAGATAAACTTTGCATGTAATTGTTGTGAAGTATGAACACGGAAATTATCACCTTTAAACTAGTGTTGATATAAGTGCACCCACGCCTCTGTAAAAACCTACTGCTGATTGTAAAACCTACAAGATATTTTTACAGTCCACACCTGACACATTCATTTGATTTTCTCCGATATGGTTAGTATTGTTTCGCCGTTTACACTAGTTTTTAAAGCTTCAATTTAGTTTCTAATATTATCATTTTAGTTAATTTCAGCATGGCTTTAATTTTTAGTTTTCCAGTTTAGTTTTAGTGCTGGTCTTTCTGGTATTATGAGGAAAACCTTGGTTTGTGGAAGCGGATTCAGAATGAATAACATGAAAAACTGTCGGTCTTATTGTTTGTAAAAGTCTTATACTGCGCAAAGTTATTTTCTATTTATACTGAGAGAAATGAAAACAAAGACAGTTTTGCCTGCGATTCAAATTCTTTTTGAGTTTTGTTTGTTTGTTTTGCATTGTAGTTTTACATTATGTGTTATTTACTTATTATTTTACCTTTTTGGCTAACAAAATTAGATTTCATTACTAGCGTAATCTTACTTAGTCAACTTTAATAGAAGATCTGCCCACTTCCAGTATCAATGCTGGATTACATTATGCAGCTGTGCGTGTAAAAAGGCATCAGCACTCAGCCAGCAAAGAATAAAAAAGGAAGTGCTTGAGCAATGGCAAAGTAAGCATCGACACTAAGAATAGCGTGACTGGCAACTAATCAGAGAGAGCAGCAAATATTTATTGGGAAACAGAGGCTTACGAGATGCCCTTTCTGAGGTGAAGATATGTGGAAGAGAGAAGGAAGATCGGTGCCAAGTCATGAGCAGATTGATGCCATATGGGTGACTTTTATTTTGACACTGCAAAGCGTTTGACATAGTTCTTCATTAGGGCAGTGGGTGAAGCTAAAATAAAGTTACACGCGAGTCAGATGACCCAGAGAAGTAAATGTGAAACGGAAATAGCATCCTTTAGATATGAGAATGATATCTATTTAAATACTGGTTTCTATACATGTCATTTGCTATGCAGATTTCAGCAGAAGTACTGGCCACATGCCCCGACTTCTACAGAGGGGAGTTTGCAAGACTAGGCCTTCCACAGAAGGACCTATAAATAACAACGGTGCTGTAGTAAAAGTAGGGAATGTAAGTCAGTGCCAGCGTGTATAAGTAAAATTTCACTTTCATAAACTGTACTGGCTGCTATAAATAAACCTGAAAAAAAAAAAAAAAAGGTTGATAATAAAAAGCTGCTTCAAAATAGTCTGCAACACAAAGTCTGGGTTATTATTATGTATTTGCAGTAGAGCTTTGCATCTTTATGATTAAACTGAAGCAAATGCAGTGAATTAAGTAGGTGTGTACAGTTCCTCAGAGGCTGGTGATGGTGTGTCAGCTGTATATTTCTCTAAAACAGTTTCATTTCCTGTCGCTCAGATATGGTTTTGTGTGCTTCCCTTTTCATTTTTGTCAAAGGCACCAGAGTATTATTCACATCTTATGAAGGAACTCATTCTGTACCAGCTCTTCTTGTGGTTCACAAAGCACACAAGCAAAGAAGCGGGTCTGCATACACCGCAGCGCCTGCTTATCAATACAAATTTCCAACGATAATTCTACTGTGTGAATTTCTGACAGAAAAAAGAGGGACAATGCTGCACTGCAAACTAGCTCTTACACAGGTTGTTATGCAAGCCTGTGTATAAACTTACATGCACACACTTGTCAGTCTTTGTGATGCGTTTACAAGATGAAGGAAATAAAAGTCACAAGGTTAAAAGTATTCCTATCGTCTATAAAAAAAAAATTAAAAAAAAAAGGGGACACGTTTCCATTTTATGTGCATTTCTGACTATATCATAATACCATCTTGAAAACTTGCAATGTTTAAGCATCATTAGAATAAAACAAAGCTGCAAGCAACTTCAGCAATGGGACAGGTTGTAAATAAACACATTATATACAGGGAAGTGAAAATAAATGTTATTTTGCCAATGAGACTGCAAAGCCGCTTCCTGATTCAGCTTTAATCATCCCATCGGCCTTAAATTTAACAAAGCACGTCTTTGTTTATGCTTTATGCACTTAATATTTTGGATTAGATGACTGGGTTAAACTGGATATTTGTTTACAGCCATTAATGGCCTGACTTCTTGTGATGCTCGCCCCGTTTAGGAGAAAATTACAGAGGTCCTGTTGAGACGACGATTGGCCAATCCTTAGCTCGCTGCCAGCCTTTGTTTCCAAACTCAATCCATGCACGCTGGAGGAGGAAGCAAGCTCGCTGCTACTGAACACTGCACACAAATGGTTGCACTCTTGCAGGCCGTTCGAGCCCAAACCAGTATGGTACTGTACCTATCACTGTGTGGCTTTGAATCCCTTAATCTGCTGCCAGACTGGAAGGCCTGGTAGAAAGCCTTGGAAGGGTTCCTGTGTTGACCACAATCAGGGACAGAGAGAGACAGAGACAAGGAAGAGTTGAAACAATGAACGCACACTATGATTCGCCATCTCACATGCGTTACCCACAAATGTGTCCTCACACAACTTTTGCTCGTCTTTGTGGAATAGCTTGGCTCCCAGCTTTCAATAAAACGTATGGAACATTTAAATAGACGAAAGAAAAGAGGGAAGGGAGTGGGAGTCTGACAGCAGGAATGCATTTCAAAGGTGGGGACAGCTTCATAAACTTAAAGAGCCTCCCCCTAAGGCCATTCACATACAGTACGCAGCCTATCGCTCACGCTTGATTTCCCCGAAAGAAAACAAAGTCGAACTACATTTCAGCTCCCACTGGAAACCTCTGTTTTCATGCGTTTACAAGGGGGTCGACCCGTTACTGGCCGAGCCGATTATTGGATGATACGCATCATTTTTTATGATTATCTGTATTGTTGCTTTTACTAAGTATGTGGTAAAATAAATTCAATATAAATGCATTCCTACAGCTGCCTCTCCCTGTCTGTCATCACACAGCTTTCTACAATCCGGTTGGGCAAACTGGAACAACACAGAAAGAGCTTTACTTGATTCTTTCTGATAATCTTATGAAACTTCTGGGAACTATTTTGTTCCTTTACTTTATTTAATGAGTTGCAATTTGTATTATTCTGAATCTGGACAAGTGTTTTTTGTTTGTTTTTTTATGTTAAGTGCTTGAACACATTTTTTTTTGTGTACTTTATTACCATTTATACTCACCCATATTAGTTGACCCTGTTGTTTTATTGTGATAAAACCGGTTCCCTCACAGATGAGATATAAATGCACTATCAGCTTATTGAACGTTGTCTTTAACGTTATCCACCGTGTTTGTGTCGATAAAACTTTCTGGGTACAAGTAGTACACTGTGTACTGTGACATGGGATGTATGTCGGGAAGGGGAAAGGAAATCCCCACTCTGACACCAACACACACACACACTCTGATTTTATCCTTTACTAGCTCGTGCCTTTCAAAACTAACTACTTCCCTTCCACGTTCACATAAACGTACGTGCACACCGACTCCCAATATATGCACACATACACAACTACTCACAAGAAGTAGCGGCCAACATATACAGAACTACACACACATAAACACACGCATACAAAGCACACACACACAAAGCACAAGGGAATGAAGAGTTGATTTACAGCATGTGTGTGAATATAATAAAGCAGCCAAAGCGCTTTTCCTAGAAATCTCTGGCACAAACTTGCTCCCTCTCGTTACCTCATGACTAAACACTCTCACAAACCCCCTCCTATGCCTCTGCTTAATTTTACTTTGAGGGCAACAGCAAAAAAGGAAAAAAAACAAAAAAACAAAAAAAACACACACACACACACCTCCACAGAAAAGCTCTCTCTGACAACTCAGAGGTCAGAGGCAGCTATTGGCTGATGACCTGCAGTCCAGAAACCTCTCCGTGAATGAGGTCTGAACTGGAAGAGTCATCGCTCCCTGTTTTCAAGTAGCAAACACTTGGCTCTGAAAGGCTGCCTTTGTAAAACTAAAATGTAACATGTCAATATCCCCAATATGAAAGCCGCTCTTTGTAAAACCGACTCAAACTAGTCAGTGTGCGGTGAAAGCGCCATCTGCCCCATAAACCCGAAGTACGGAGAGTCAGAAGGACAAAAAGGCACGTCACATGGAAACGACCAAACTGATAGTCAGTAAAAGAAATAAACACCGTGCTACCAAAGTGCTGCTTGGGTGCAAAATTAAGAAAAAAAAAAGTGTTCTGCTGCTCTTAAACAGGGTTGAATGCTGAAGAAATCTGGGACTCAGAAACAAGATTAATTGAAAAACCCTGAAATACGTCTCCGTTAGAACATCTATGCTTTTCGGCCTTTTTTATAGCCTGAATCTACATAGGAGCAAACTCTCCTTTTCTTTTCCTGAACCTTTTTTTTTTCAGAGCGCACAACCTGATACTAAAACACTGGTTACACATGCTCGGGCCTTGCTGCATGCTGCCCCAGAGCAAATGGATGACTTGGAAGCAGACGAAAATAACCTTTTGGTGCATTCTTGCTGGTTGATGTCACACATCTAGCTTGAGCATGACGCATGGTTTTTCCTTGAGTATGCCTGTGCTGCACAGCAGTAGCCACACCAAAGGTTCACTTTCACTGTGCTGAACCTCTTAATAACCCTGCAAACTCATTGAACACGTGAAAGCCCACAATGAGCCTTCAGTGAGGAGCACATGTTGGTGGTGAGATCGCTTTTGGGAGGGGAGTGTGAGCGAAGGAGCTGGAGCACACAGCTAACATAAGGGAAATAATAAGGGAAAATTATACTTGTTTGTTTTTTATGCTTCATAGCTCTGGTACCACTCAGGGTTCTAGCTAGCGCAGTTTAGTGTATTGGCCCCCTGACGCTAAAATTTTGACACGATACGCTAAAATTTTCTCCCGATATGCTAATTTTTCTCCCGGTACGCTAAATTTCAGTACAGCGTATCGGCATTTTGGCTGTAATTGTTTGCCCAGATCAAATGCAGGGTCAAACATTAACGGTCGCCCGAAGCACCTACTTTGAATTATCTGTGTGTCTGTCCTCGGAGGCTGTATTTACAGCCTGAGGAGTGACTGTGCTGCCATTGGCTCCCTCTGTGCTGACGTCAGGCCATAGACATACGGTGCAAGGTTATAATAGTTTTGTATTTTTGATTATAGTTTAGCTTTACTTCGTGTTAACTTTTTTTCTCTACTTCAGTTAGTTTTAATTAGTTTTTAAAGTGGGTTTACTAGTTTTTTTTATTAGTTTTCCTTTTTTCCAAATGCTTAGTTTAGTTATTATTAGTTTGAGTATTAGTTCTAGTTTTTTTCATGGGATTTTTGCTCTTGTCAGTCTCAGTGATATTCAAAGAAATCCCAAATCAGACTCTGCTGCTTTCTTCCAGCCTTTGTGGCCATGTTCTTGGGTAGTGGAATGAGTAGAAGCCGACTTGGACTGAGAAGTGACGGAGCATGAGGTGCCGTAAGGTGCACCCGCTCACGTAAAACTGAGCGAAATAAATAAGGTGATTTCATACCGATCCAAAAGGCTTAAAAAAACTGATTGTCAGAGAGGAAAACGAAGGGCGTTTCACCTAAAATTCCAGTTCGTTTTTAGTTAGTTTTGTAAACACACACAACAGTTTCAGTTAGTTACAGTTCTTTCTTTTAATTGTAGTTTTTATTTATTTCGGTTAACAAAATGTTTTTCCAATTTTAGTTTTCGTTATTTCGTTCGTTTTCGTTAACGATTATAACCTTGGTACGGTGACGTTTTTTTACGCTTAAACACACCCCCCC
>JAPSES010031908.1:0-12757 GCA_029822895.1 Maxillicosta whitleyi
ACTTAACTGAAGAACACGTGAGAAATGTATTAGTGTATGGTATTAAATTAGATGGATTTTAATATATATATATATATGTTATTTATTAACTACTGATACTTTTGGTCCAGATTTTTTAAGGCCTTCTCTGAAGGCCCTGACGGTTCCCCTCTGTTTATTTCCTGTCCATGTCTCTGATCTCATTATCATTCCAGTGTTATTCTTCATACCTTGATGTCTTTAAAGTGTACTTTTTTAATAGCCTTTTAGATTTTATATGTTTTTCCTTGTAAACTTTTTTTCATACTCCTTCCTAACTGGTGCTGTTCACTTTTCATACATTTATCCTTTACTTTCTTGGATACCTCACCCATTTAACATTTTATTCAAAATCCCTGTTGACTCTTCATTAAATATTTCTTTATAATAAACTTTTGCTGTTGGATTTTTATAGCTTTTTGGTGTACTGTGATATTTTATGTCTGTTTTATTTCATATATTGATGTTTGTTTGTTTTGTTTTTTTTAATCATATTTTAGTTTGTGTTGGTTTTAATTCAGTTTCAGACTTAAAATAGGGAACATACATTGCTTTGAACATTACTTCTCTGAAAGTGAATGCTACATTTGTTTGTTTGCTGACTCTTTAATTATTTTTAAAGCTTTAAACCCTTGAAAGGCTAATTAAAATTTGTAAATGACATTCCAAAGCAGCAAAGAACACCATTATTCTTCTAAAACTTTGCTTAGGACTGTTTCCTAATCAGAGCCTCTGCCTTGGGTGACACCATCTCCGACTTATTAACCCAACTGTTTACTGTGCATACACAGAACGGAACCAAAAAAACACCTTTAGCTGATATCAGTACCATAGGAAATCCACTCTGTCAGATTGCTTTCCAGATTAACATTTGTCATACCGCCCATTAAATCTTTCTATCCTTCCCAGTCTAACTCTGCTGAACCCAAAGGCAGCACTTCTGACACCACATCAGATGGCTGATGGCCCGTGTTTCATTTGTGACCCGACAGACCTACCTTATTACACAACTGCCATGTTAGTCCTGGTGGCAGTGTCACAGAATCCCAATCACAATGTGTAATTGGCTACCTCAGTGTATGCTGAGTGAGAGTGTAAAATAAAAAGTCTGTGTGACACCGTGTTAACAGAAAATAAAACGACATTGATTGGGTGTGTGGATCAGAAAGCGAGTTCACACTTTATTCACACCTGGATGAGTGGAAGTGAAGGCAAATCAAAGCCTCACCTTCACTTTAAACAGAAACCTAACTTCTCTTTTAAAATCAGTCAATCTTGTTTCATAATCCAACATGAGAATCAATGAACAGATACATTTTGAGATGGGGATAATCTTGACTTCTTAACCATTCTTTATAGAAAAAAAGGTTTTTGTCACAAACTGTAATGTATGTATGTAAGTAATCCACATATTACAAATATGATCACATGTGGGGAACATGTCATAACATGGCTTTCAAATGTAATACCATATCTTTTACAGAACCATATGTTCCTGTTATCACATATGTTTTTGCACATATTATCATTTATTCATTCATTTTCTGGGGGGGGTACACCCTGGATTAGTCACCAGTTCATCACTCTCACATTCACACCTATGGGCAATTTAGATGAACCAACTAACTTATCAGTGTACACATTATTAACTTCATGTGAATTTTCAGACACGTGCAGTTTGTATTCACAACCAACATCTAGTTGCAACATGAATATCATCATACACACATACTTAAACTATGTATATTGTTAGATGATGACGGTAGAAGGTGCATGAGAAAAGTCACATAGATGTTCCAGATTTAGTTTAGGAATACACTCATCATGGCGCTACATAAAGCAATTATTGTTTGGTTAAAGGGGTCGTATTTATCTAAACCCACTTTTATTAGTCTTTGGTTCATTTATTTGTGTATTTGGAACTGAATAGTTCATAAAGTTTGAATTTGAACCCTCCAGGTGCTGCAAAACTATCTTTATATTCATTTTGGTAAAAAAAAAAAAAAATCTAGTGGATTTCTACAACCTGTGTTAATTACTGCTTAATTTGTTACGTCTATAACTAGTTATGTCATGACATTTGCACATAAAGACTTCTGATGAATATTTCTCAGCATACAGAATAATTGCTTGTCAGCAGCAGCGGTTGTAGTAAAAACTGAAAATATGTCCGAATTATCTAAAATGTTCAGTTGTTGGTTGTATTAGCGAACAGAAGTGGCTGAATGGAACAGAGCAGTGCAGTCAATAACCTGGAGGGGGTGGAACCTGAAGTAGCTCATTTGCATTTAAAGGGCCAGTGCTCAAAACAACCTGTCATTTCTCAGAAATAGTGTTGAAGATGGACCTGCGGAGTTGAACTAATGAAGAATTTGGACCCAAGCAGCACATTTACAGTTTATGTAGACCGCAGGGAAATGCTTTAAACTTAATAATAACAATTAAAAATAATAAAATATCACTCCTTTAACTGAAGTAAAAGCATAAAAATCAGTAGTGGTGCCATTATAGCTGGAATGTAAGGACCCTAAATCAAGCAAGTCATAACAACGGTGAGCAACGTCAATGTGAGAGGCTGATGATGAGAGAAACCACATCCATTTTTACCTCAACATCTAATGATTTAGATATCAGATGAGCTGACAGATGCATAGCATTTATTTCAGAGCTTGTGCCAAACCAACATTCCAAACAGCTGCAGGATACACAAGGCTGTCCTCATGCACATATGAACATGCAGTTCAAAGGAAGTGCTGTATATCTACAGCCTCAGGGTACACATCAGGCCCTGGCCTTGTCACTATCAGACCTTAAAATATATGCTGGTGGTGAATATGGACTGAATTCTTTATATAAGTACTAGTTATGAGGGAGTTTTAAGTGCTTGCTCTGGATAAACTGGATACATGTCTGTGGTGTAGAAACATGAACTGAACTGCAAACCTGCAAGTCCTTATCTTCAGTTCATTTATCAGAAACCTCATGCCGCAGGAAGTGATGAAAACTAAGACAGCAAGGAGAATAAAGGTGTTCAGAAGTATCTTATTAACTGGTTATCTGATATGTTTATGTTTATAAAATAAATGTGGTTTATTTAAGATCATTATTACTTTGCTTTCGGGGAGGGATGAGATTCCAATAAGCTGTCAACATTACCTATGAGGTGAGTTTATTCCTGGTTTGGCCTGGCACAGGAATCAAACATCAACTTGACAGAAGATACTCACATCAGGGCACATTTTTACATCCAATGCAACATGCAGGAAAAAGCACTAGATTATCATTAAGTTAGGAAGTTGAATTAGGAAGTAATATGAGCCTAAATTGGCATAGCAACATAACAAATCCAATATATTTGCTGCTCCAATGCATGCTGATTACCACTGGGGTAAAGTACTGTTTGGACTCTACAAGTAGTAACTGATATCAGCATCAGGAAAATGTTTAAAGGGGGATAAATCAATGCAAGAAGAGCAGGGAGCAGTCAGCGCTTGTATTAAAATTAAACAAGGTGAGCGGCTAAGGGCACATTTTATCTAAAATTGATATGCTGATGTCAACTCAGTGGAAAGCAAAGATATTATTTCAATATCAATGGTTGTGAAGCCACAGCTATCTACAGAGTAACCTGAAAAAGAAAAGGCAGAGCATATGAGTCCTGCATACAATGCTTAAAGTAATTCAGAATGATCAGAACTCTGTACTAAATGAAAATTGAGAGCAGGTTGCCAAACAGCAGTTTGGCACATACCTTACTGGGGTCAGGTCAAGTTAATTTCTCAGGTAAAAAAATAACGTAACAACTCACTTCGAGGCAACATTAATATCTCAAAGCTTTTGAGTTTAATATTTTACATGTTGCAAAAGTCTTACTCTTCCACTCTTTATCCCTTGCCAAGTTTCTTTTAGTAGATTCTCTTTAGGTGAAAAAAAGGTTAAGTAGATTTTTTTTTTTCTATTTTGACGACGTTTTGTTAGCGAAGGAAGAATATTGGATAGGATAAAAAAAAAACATCTTTCTAACAAGCTTCTCAACAGAGCGCTTTTTTCAGCTGAGTTGATTTGCAGTTGCCAGGTGAAACTAAATGTGTCTCATCACCACCTACTGTGGTGGAGGTGGAGCAGTAAACTGGTAGCCTGAGAACCAGATGCATCTGCTTCAGAACAAATTAATTTGGCTCGGGCAGGTCAGTCCGGCTCTGCTCCCACTAAAGCTCATTTCTGCTCAGACTGGTGGCAGGTCTGATGTGGTTGGATATGATGACAAACTGCACCTGTGACTGGTGTCTGTTCAGCATCACAGAAAGCCAAAAATCAGACAAAAACAACAGTACTCGGATAAAACCAATAGATATGTTGAGCAATGGTGAGACAACCAATGCAAAGGTGCTATGACTAGTCATTTATTACCCCCTCACCCCCCCCAAAGGGGAGGAGTTTGCTGGTTGTTGGCAGCACACACACATATTATCAGGCCTTTGCATCATAGAACAGAACTTGAAAGGCAGGTTGTGGTCCCTGTAGGTACCCCAAACCCCAATTTGTTCTGACACCAACTCTAACTTGAGCAACAATAATAGCACTGTTCACAGGATCTTGTGCGTTTGTGAGAGGAATCTACAGTATCTAACTTAAGACCTTCTTTTCTGAACAGATTTTCCTCATACACTGGATTTAAGCAAGAACATATGTAAGTCTTCCATTGGATAATTACTGCAGGGATTGATGTGCTCCTGCTGCAATAAGTTATTTATTCCTAACTGATGCATTGGGTAAGTTCTCATTCCTAAAAGAACTACTAATTTGTGCATGAGATGTTATTTTCAAAGATGGATTGGCCACCACAGAATCCATTTTTACCTAGAGATCTTGTTTTAATTACATTCGATGTTGTTATTTTATGCTTTTTATTGTCTGTAAGGTGACCTTGGGTGACTTGAAATAAATCATCATCATCTTTCTTTCGGCTTTTTCCCTTCAGGGGTCGCCACAGCGAATCAGATTTGCATATTGATTTGGCAAGATTTTACATTTTAGATGCCCTTCCTGACACAACCCTTTGTATTTATCCAGGCTTGGGACCTTTGGCACCCCCGTGGCTACATGTATTGGGATGTATAGCCTAAAGGACCTTTCCCAAGGGTCCACCTGTGTCTCAAACCAATCTTTTTTGCAATCTTCGGCACAAAAGTCAGTGGCGTTGACCACTGAGCTACCCAGTCGCTATGGTGACTTGAAATAAATAAAATGTATTATTATTGTTGTTGTTGTTGTTATATTAAAGCTAAATCTAGTATGACTAACACTCTCAATCAAACTTTCCACACTGTAAAGGATGACCAACTGAAACTTAGAATGTTAAATGATCAGAATGTGTTGTCAGTTGTGTTTCCTACAAATTGTGGTGACTTTTCAATGGACCAGCTGCCTCAGCGTCCTGTGTTCTTGCATGCTTGATTGGTTGTAGGTCTGTCCAGTTGCATTGAGAGACACTTTGGTCTGTTTCCACTGACTAATCCCCTTTTTGGAAATCAAAACAGAGAGGTTCCAGACTAATTCCCATTTGAGAATTAGGCTAGTCTGGCAAACCCCACTAGTAAACAGGCACATTCAGGAAATTGTACTTGAGAATCTCCCTGTCTTTTCTACTTCTCTCCTCATTTGTTAAATGTAGGAACATCTGAACCACAGGTATTCAACGCTGGCTTTTTTGTTTTGTTTTGTTTTGCCAAAACAACACAACACAGGTTGAAGAAGAACATTGCCTTTCAGCGTTTTCTGATGAAGTCAGGGCTAAAAACAGACATCACTGAGGTTGAAGGAGATGATGAAGCATTGAGAAACCCCAAAGCTCAATGTTTTGGAAGCTGGTGCGAGTCCGATCAAAGGTAACAGATTAAAATTTCAGCAGCAGGCAGTGAAAGGTGAGAAAAGAAAAGACACAAGGGAAGGAAGGTCAAAAAAAGAGAGATAAAAGACTGAGAAATACAATGACAGAAAATGATCAAAGAAAAGAGAGGAAACAGGAGAACATTTGCAACATTTTTGGGGGGGAGATTGTACAGTATATTAGTGAAACTGTACGTTAAGTGACAGTTCTGTTTTTAGACAAAGCTACAGGAAGAGTTTGAGTTTTTTGTTCTGCTCTGCTGTTATAGTGACAGATTTCAATCAAAAGTTGAGGAAGCAAGAAAACACCACAAGTACGTTAGAAGCTTTCACAGGTACAGATGTTAACTGAGGTGCACACATTTGACATCTGTAGGCCTATACAGACCCAACTGCAGAAAACAGTGAAAGACAGGGTTTTTTTTTTTTTTTATCCCCTGTGATTTCTACACTATTAGTGCCCATCTTATTGTCAGACGGTCCTTAGTCAGAAAATTAGTTTGGATTTAGTCGATAAACCAAACCCCGCCCCTTTTCCGACTAACAGGCCGTCTTATAATAGGGTACCACCCCCATTAGCATGTCATTTTAAAAGATAATTTTGCAACTTAAGAAAGTCAGTGTGGTAAACGTGTTGAAATATAAGTTTAGTTAGTGCAGTTTTATTTTGATCACATAAAATCATCAGATAACAGAAAAATATGACATGAACAAGCTAAATTTCCAGCGCTCGAAAATGAGTGGGAAGAACTATAACTTAAAGACCCCTACCCCCTCTTTACAAACTAATAATTAAATTGATTCCACTTCCTTTGCACATATTTATGTAACAGGCATACTTAGTCTCTTAGGCTCTTAGTCCCGGATTTCTTGGAAGTAGCAACACATGTGTTAACTTGTTACTCTTACTCAGGAGGGACGACTCAGACCACAGTAGTTGTATTCAGTTGTTGTTTACTTTCGTCAGCACATCCAATGCAAATTGTACAATTAAGTAAAATATTAAAACAATGTCTATATGGCTAGCAGCGGATTCTTCCTCCAGCACAGCTACGCACAGACCCCTTTCCTCAGAGCATCTACCAAAAAACTAAGGGTATTTACCATGTGTACAACAAATACAACAGCTCCAGTGTAACACACCCAACTGAAATATAAATAAAATGTAGAATAAACAAAACAAATGACGTACCTGTACAATAAAGTAAATTATTAAAACAATGTCTGCATGGCTAGCAGCGGATTCTCTCCAGCACAGCTACACACAGACCCCTGCAGCATTGAAACACATGTGTTTACAATAAGTCATAACAATAAACTTACATTTGGACCCACAACACATTCACATGAAATCATCACACATAAATACACACTGCTACATTCAATATCCGATAGAACCAAAACAATTTTTCTTGTTTTTCTTGTCTCCTTTTCTCACTGAGGAAAAAGCCGCGTGACGGCATTATTAACAGACGTTCAAATTTAAAGGGACAGCGCAGGTATTTAGAAACTGAAAAAGAACCTATTATAGAATCTTCTTTAACAACAATAAAACTGTGTTTTTGAAAACACAACCAGGATTTAGTGACACTACAACATAACTATAATATTTATAATCTGGTTATGTTTGGCCTACAACACAAAACACCCATGCAAACCTTTCACCAAACACTTCTTAGTCACCTCACACACAATCAGATTTGCGTATTCATGCTTTTTTAAATATAAACTGTAATATTTATATGCACTTTAATTCTTTACTTTAAATACAATTATTAATAAATCTGATAATATCCTCTAAATATGACAGTCAGCGTTAATTTATTAATTACAATTAAGCAATGCACAATAATATCTTATTTCATACATTCTTCTATATTATAAATAGATATTCACATATTCAGATAATCTATATTTTATTATTATACTACACTTATATGTCCTTTTAAATGCACAAATAGAAGAAGACATTTTTAAGTTTTGAGCCTGATTAGACTATAAGACTAAAAATATGTACATAAAATCTACACACCACAAAGTTGCAGAGGTGATATCATTGTAACCATCTCTCTCTATTGAAGATCTCTACAGCTTGAACATAACCAGACTACAGTTATTTTCACATATTTTAGTATATTTTTGGCATTTTTTAGGGCAAAATGCAACAAGATATTTGTCGTTTTGCTGTTGGAGATGTGCATCATACGTGACGACAAAGTCCATTCACCTGTTTTTACTGTTTGTTTTTTTTTAATCTTTGCACAAATCACAACCCTATTTGCTTGGCAATATGCTTTACAATTGTGTATGTAAATGGTGGCACAATCCAAACAGGACAAAAAAAAATATTTCTCACATTGATTGATCATTTTTCTACATATAAGGTCCCATATAGCACACTGGAAGTATCAGGCCTTATACTGTCTATATACTGTGTGAAACAAAACACCATCAGGGTTCAGAAGTTGTGGAGTATGACTATATGAAAACTGACCAATGAGTGCTTCGTTTGGTGTCTGCCTTCAAAAGAAAGATCAGCTGAGTGAGCAGAATTTCGCTTTGTGAGCAGAACAGACCTGTAAGATAGCACATTTTCGACAGTGCTTCTTAAGAACATACTCACCTGCATACGATGGCTGTTTTATGTGTGTGAGGTTGAGCTGCATAAAGGCAGGTGGTGTTCATTCCCTACTTGGTGTGTTTTGTTTCTTACTCTCACTTTTCCATACAGTTCCTGGATGAATATCTGTTGATATCTACATGTGTAGATTGTATTATTTACCAAAAAAGACTCCAAACAAACTAATATACAGTGTTATGGTGTTAATATATATATATAGTATAGTATAGTTAATATAGATGTTATTTCTAATATTTTCAATGCTTTATCTGTCAGACAGGAGATTTTGATAGAAACGTGAAGCCCAACAATTTATTTAAGTATGGTTTTGCTTGACACTTTTTGAGCCACTTTGTGGTGATGTTTGACTTTTAAGATTTTGGCACATATTGATTGAAGCAAGTGTTCCATGTGGTAAAAGTAAAAAATAAAGCAGAGGAAGTAAACTATTTTATATCAACATCAAACTGGGAAAACTTGAGGTTGTCTTCAGAAACATACATTGAGTACATTTTTTTAAAGATATAATTTAGCTGATTTGTATAAATATCGTCAATGGTACAGCTGTATTTTATTATAGGACCATTACATACGTCAGTTAACTGTTCAAAAAATGTGTTTCAGTGTGCAATCCCTCACAACTTTGAAGACTGATATCCATGTTGTTGTGATCACAATCCTATAATCACTCCCCACCCACATTCTGACATAGAGGTCATGCAGGATTCAGTCTTTCCGTCCACAGACACCAATACTTTGCATTAACACATCAGACTTTTAGTGATGGAACCACCATGAGATCTCCCAGAGAACACAAAGGCAAGCTGAAAATCCTCCAAAGTGAACAACCTGACTCTTTTCTTTGAGACTGCTTGAGACATATCTGACATGTCAGAGGATTTGCTGTAGCTCTCCCCCAGATATAGGATGCCTGCAATGAATCCTTTCATCCTGAGCTCCTAGCTAAGCAGCATTATCATAGCACTATATTCCAGCACAGTGGATCAGATAGGAGCGGTTAAGGTGAACACGGCCAACCAGCTTCAAAACTTGTCAGGTTTGGATCACTGAGTGGATGAGATGTGGACAAGGGAGTCCACTTTGTGGTTTTATGAAAGACAGTTTATTGTTCTAATTTTCTGAAGGATAATTTTATCAACACCACAGTAAAATAACCCAGGATCAATATGACAGTCAACGCATGCACAAGCTCACTTTATTTCCATGTGCAGTGGTTGACAGTTGTGATGTCGATGATGCAAGCCTGTGAAATGCTAGTAAGTCCGTAGGCTTTGATCAGATTTTAGAATTTTGATATGGAGAAAAATATGCCTTCTGAGGAGACACTTTCACAAGGGGTTACGTAGATGATTGTTAAAAAAAAAAAAAAAAAAAAGTACTAATCCCTTTGCATTAGGAAGTTAAGGAAAAATAAGCACTAGCCTCATAGGAAACATTTAAGTGTAAATAAATACATTACAACAAATTGGAATAATGGGGTAATGTATAGTTAATGAAATTGTCCCTTTGAATAAACAAGAAATTGTTATGCAAAGCAAACCATTTTTGGCACAATTTTATGGCCCTTGTTGCAGAGACTAATAGTGCAGAAGTCATTGCTACCCCAGAATATGATCTCCATCAGAGCTTGGTGGAGACACAAGGGCTGCCATAGAATGTGTTTGGGCTATCACCACAGTCTATTTTACACCTCACTAGCTTTGGATGAACCCATAAAATTACTGCCGGCCTCGGCCTGGTAAACCTGGAACTAGCAATGCTCTCTGGTGCTTCATTGCTGTTGAAACTCATATAAATTCATGAATCTTCTGTCTCCGCCATGAAAAAACAGGAAGCTCTCTGTATCGATGAGATAAACTGCATATCTAAGTTTACTTAGCCTCAGCTATAAGTTTTGAGTAAATATAAATTGCACTGGACCATAATATATCCAGCAAACCTCGGTTTTCAAATGAAAAGATGCTGCAAACATAGACAGTGAGAATGAGGAAAATATGTTGGAAAGTGACCTCAGTAATGAAGACTCTACTTTGATGGACATCCAAAAAAAAGAGGAGTGGAGAGAGGTAAGATGAGAAGGTAGTTAGGGACATCACAAACATTTGATTTATGCATGCAATGCTAATTAGCTGCTTTAATTCGTCTCATCATTTACTTGCCACCTGAGATGTCCTTGGGCAAGAAAAATAAACAAATACACACAAATGCATGTGTAAAGCTTAAAATTCTAACTGGATTCATAGTAGAATTTATAAGAAAAATGAACATGAATGTAACTTTCTCAAAAGTGCAGGATTTGCAGCCATCTAACTGTGAGGTTACAGGTTACAATCAACGGGACACTGTACAACAAACTCCTCTTCCATGCCGGTAGAACCTATGGTGGCCATGGAAAATGTAAAAAACATGAAAGTCACTCATGATTCCAGTGTTATGACATATAAGTATAAAGATCTGACGATATGAGGGTGATGGGGTTGAAGAAGGAGATGGCAGGAGACAGAAATGTGGAGGAGAGGAATCCATGGACTGGTCAACCCCCTTTAGCGGGAAAAACGGTCGGTGTAGATCTATTGTTTTGTGTGTGTGTGTGTGTGTGTGTAAGTATAAAGATCTGAGTTCTTATGGTAGACCCTGTAGAAAAATATGAACCGAGGTATAAACAGCTCAATCTGAGGTAATGAAAACCCAATAAATGTCATTTTAAATCTTATATATGTGGTTCCTAACCGTTTTTGGTTCGTGACTCCATTTTAACATCACAAATTTCTTACCCCAGAGATTCAAAATGGAGACTTTTATTTTTTTGCAATTAAGTTTTTGATCATGTAATAGTTTGCTATACCATTTGCAAATAAACATAAATTTTAGACACATTTAGTCTATATAATGTATATTATTATGGGCAGAGGCAGAAAGGTCAGGTTCAGATTACTGCACAAAGAGGGAATTTGATTTTCCTTGGGCAGGATATGTACAGTCAGTCCAGTTTGCATTTACAAGGATGACAATTAATACTGAATAAACAATAATTAACCTATGAATTATAAAAGAGTTGCAGCATCTTAAACCCTTCACATTTC
Organism: Maxillicosta whitleyi; assembly: GCA_029822895.1. Taxonomy (NCBI): domain Eukaryota; kingdom Metazoa; phylum Chordata; class Actinopteri; order Perciformes; family Neosebastidae; genus Maxillicosta; species Maxillicosta whitleyi. The sequence goes on from JAPSES010031908.1 coordinate 11,632, forward strand.
ACAATTACTAGAAATTTTAGGCGACCCCATTTGAATTCCAGGTGACTTTATGCGGGGTCCCAACCCCAAGATTGAAAAACATTGGCTTATACACTAATGGAACCACGAGTGATTACTGCATTGCATTTGTGAAAATAGATCTGAGTATAACACAGTAAGATATTTTTCCCACTATCAACTGAATAAGGAGTAAGAGCAATAAATAAGCCCAAATGCTCCTTCAATATAAGCTGTAAAAAAGGGAATATATTGCACCTGTATTCCTCCACACTGTTCTGTATCCAAGGTTTGCACGCACAATCTGAGAGCCTTTAAGGCAGTAGCAGCTAAATCGACATCTGAGCAAAGGGGTTACCAGGCATTGCACTATAGGGATGTGACGATTTAATGTTATGTGTATGATCTGCCCCTAGCACTTTAAAAGCCTCTAAAGAAGAAGTAAGCAGCTAACCTTATGAACCAGGGGTGTCAAACTGTGGTTCTCGAGGGCTGGTATCCTGCATGTTATAGATATTTCCCTTTTCCATCACACCTGGAAGCCATTACATCTGATGATGAAGTGATCATTAATTGAACCAGGTGTGCTGGAAGGGGGAAATATCTAAAACATGCAGGATACCAGCCCTTGAGGACCGGAGTTTGACACCTGTGATATAAACCAAGTAGGTGCTCCTGAAAATGTGTGAATCAGAGACAGACCAGGGTTCTGTGTGGTTACTATTAGAGCAGAGGACAAACTGAGCTGCCACTGAAAACAGCAGTACACTATCATATGATTTCTTTATATTGATATGGGCTCAGTTTGCTTGGTTCACTGTTGTGCTAACATATTAAGGGTGTAACCGTGCACTTGTTTGTACTGAACTGAAAGGCTTTAAATACAATACCGAGGTGTACCAAATTAGTACATGTACACCATGTGAAGAACGTAAACACTCGGGGAGCAGGGCGGCTGCAAGCAGGACACATGTACAGGTTTCATCTATATACATTCTGCTGCAGCGCCACACCAGTACCCCGATAAGGGGGTGGGGGTGGGGTAAACATGACAACAGAGAAAATAACAGAGGCATAGAAACAGAGTTGGATGCACAAAGCGTGTTAAGTTTCACTTTCACCCTTGGTA